>JADDOH010004194.1:0-26627 GCA_016648135.1 Agrypnia vestita
GCCTTGAATGCGAAATGCCTCATAGAGAATCGTCCGTCGCGGGGTTCCAGAAGCACAGGAGATTGCAGAGGCTGGCCCGTATATTCTCAGCCGCCATCTTTACCAAGTAGGAATCCATATAGGGTGCAGAATAGCAGTAAAAACACATATGAAAGCGGTTCACAGGGCGTCTAAGTCACCGCACGTAATGTGCAACAGGTGACCGCCGGTAGCAAAACTATTTATTATCTATTATCTTTACAAGTGATAAAAGATTACACAGCCGCAAAAATGCGTCACAAAACAATAACAATGGCCGTTGGCGTCTACTCTCCTACCCTCTCAACCCCACGCGTGGCGCGACTGTCGCCGCCTCACGGTAAAACGTCGCAACGCGCGACGTGCGACCGCCATCTTACGGTGCTCTGGGAAAGTAAGCCGGGCCCGCCCTAATTTAAAATCAAAATAAATTATAACATGTTTTGCCTGAGCCCCACGGGGTCAGAACTGTGTCACCTGATACAGCCTGACCTTGCAAAGGCGTGTGACACAGTCAGTGGACCTGCAAGATCCTACATACTTAGAAACTGCATCAAAAAGTCAACCGTGAAGGCTCGAATTTTAATCAGGTCATAAAAAATAGAAAACGTGATTTTACGAGATTCTAAATTATACCATTAGATAGATCTCAACCAAGCGCATCCTTCGGTGATATTTTCAAGTATGTCGGATAGATATTAATTGCGTAATAGGCAGCCAAAATGCCGCCATAAATAAGGTGCGCTCGCGCACTTTCCCACCCGCAAAAACATATCACTCCCATAGATGTTCACATGAGGAACACAATAAAAAATGCTTCAGCTCACCAGGACGTCTGGAACGTCCGTAATCAGAGTTCAAAAATATTCGCTGTGGCCCCACTCAGCCGCGCGGCGCTATCATAGCGCCGGGTTTTTTCCATCACACGCGCGGGCTGCGTACATACAGGCGGCGCGGTCAGGCTAGTTTATCGGGGCCCATGCGAGATAGTTTACTCTCAATCAAACATTTTTTATTTTAATTTCTACTTTACAATACCACACAAAGGACTCATTTGGCACATTTAAATACCTATGTATTTTTACTTCCTCGCCTCTTCGAGGCAGGACATTTACATAAAGTCCATCAAAACAGCGGCCATTCTATGATAGTCCGCGGCGCTCCGCGCGATTTAAAAATGATTTTATTCCCATCGCGCGAGCTTTCACTGTATATCAAGACCACGAAACATCAATTTTATTCAGTATTACATTTACAAATGTCTTATCTAATTCTTAAATATTTCATTCTTAAGATATTTCATTAAATATTTCATCAAACTTAAATATTTCATTTTCTTAAGTATTTCAAATATTCCAACACTTTACAAGATAAGACCAAAAATGTAATTTCTTCGTGGAATTTTTCCAACGCCCTCCGTCGGAGATGTCACATATCGCCGGCTCAGTGCCCGCGCCGACTATCCGCTTGGAGGCGAGGTGGGCCCATACAACGGACCTGAGCCCTCCGTAAGGGCTAACATTCATGACTTCAGACGGGTCATCATCATCATCACATCGTCATATCAGACGGGTCATCATCATCATCATCATCCCGTCGTCATAATTCTACCTGTCCGATACACTCCCCCCGTATAGCTGGCCTATACCGATGCTAGGAGGACAGGTCCATCCGCGGCCCTTGTGACATGGTGATGATCAGGGTAGCGGGTCTGGTGTAATCTCCTGCTGCCGTTCTCACGCGGACAACACGTACGTGTCCGTCCGCCGCAGCCTTCGCTTCAATCACCCGTCCCCTTGGCCACGTGTTTCTGGGTAGAGCGGGGTCCATGATGATCGCCACCTCTCCTTCTCGGATCGCGGGCGCCGCATCCTGCCACTTGCGTCGGCGCGCCAAAGTCGGCAGATACTCCCGCATCCATCTTCTCCAAAACAGATCAGCCATCTGTTGAGCCATCTGCCACTGCTTCCGCAGACAAACATTTTCATCCAGTGCGCTGTAAATCGCGAGATGCGAATTTCTGCCAGCCGCCCCTAGTAGCAGATGGTTGGGGGTGAGAGGTGCGTCGTCCTTCGGGTCCACCGAAACATGTGTCAGCGGTCTGCTGTTGACCGTGAACTCCGCTTCAGCCAGCACGGTCCTCAATGTTTCTTCCCGTGGAGCCCGCTCCTTCAATGTAGCCTCCAGTGCGCGCTTGATAGACCGCACCAGGCTCTCCCATGCGCCGCCCATGTGCGGGGCAAGTGGGGGGTTGAAGTGCCATTCAACCCCGCTTTCAGCGAGATGATCCTTCATCCGCGAGTCCTCCTTCAGCTCGACGAGGGCTACCGCCATCTCCTTCTCCGCGCCCCTGAAGTTCGTTCCATTGTCCGAGTACAGGAAACGCGGATGGCCTCTGCGCGCGGCCATCCTCCTGATGGCAAGTATGGCCGAATCAGCTGACAATGATTCGGCTAGCTCCATATGCACAGCGCGCGTCGTGAGACAGGTGAACAGCGCGCCGTATCGCTTCTCCTTCCGGCGCCCGATGGTTATCTGCATCGGCCCGAAGTAATCCAATCCGCAGTGGTGGAATGCGGGTGTGTGGTGTGCCAGCCGGCAGTCCGGAAGCTGGCCCATCATCGGCGGGGCCGGCTGGCTCTTCTCAACACGGCATCGCTGGCACTCTAATTTCACCCGGCGCACCACAGGTCTCAATCTGAGCACAAAAAAGTTCTCACGTACATCTGCTACGGTCCTTTCTGTGCCCGGGTGATTCGCGCGCTCATGGTAGTGACGCACCATTAGCCGCGTGTACGGGTGGCCACCGTCTAGTATGACGGGCGCCCGTAGTCCCGGCGGTATCCCTTCTGTCGTCGTGCCCTCTAGTCGCGAGCTCATCCTGATGACGCCATGTGCATCCAAATGGGGCGTCGTGTGGTGCAAGCGACTGGTCCGCGGTACTGATGTCCCATCGCGGAGAGATTTCATCTCAGGCCAAAATGTCTCTGCCTGAGCGTGTAAAATCCAGGCGCGTTCGGCCGCGGCCCACTCGTCGGCCGTGATGTCTTGGCGGACGCGCGCGGCGGCCGTGCGGCGACAGTTCGCCGCGAAGCGCCGTACCCATGCAGTGGCTCGTAGTAGCGGGTCCAGGACGAGAAGCGCTGTATGTCTGGTAGCACTCCCCCCGTGGCCGGCTGCCGGGTCACTAGTACTGTCTCCGGGCGCCTTTCCATCTGAGCCACTTCAGGTGGCGGATGATTCTTCTCCTTCGGCGCTGTCTCTGCAGGGTGAATGACCGAAACATCCGCGATCATCTCAAGCGGCCAAAATCACAGCATCAGGCGTGCCCATCCGCGATCATCTCAAGCGGTCCAATTGCACATTATGCCCCAGGCGCCAAGTCCTCGCCTGTCCAAGTGATTTGTGTTTCCTCACCCCGCCAGAACAAAAAGAAAAAGAGACAGCATTAGTAATGTGAACATTACATATACATGGATGTGAACATTGGTCTAATCAAATAAATAAATAATATCAAAATATTATCAAAACCAAAACATATCACACCATTTCCCAAAAACAATGCTCCATTTAAAGCGCTGTTATGGTGAACACTCATATTTCTCGAGATTTGGTTCCCGCCAGATTCCAATCGGAATCTCATTAGATTTCATCTGGCCACTTTTACAGGGATCCACAATGCTCCCGAGCTACAATCCGCGCGCCGTCTATACCTCGTGCGCATGACGCGGTAGGTATCTCCCAATGGTGACGTCATATACTCCGCCGAAAGGAGAGCCAAATTGTTGCTGTCCCTTTCTGTCTTGGCAGATCACGTCAATGTGTTGACCATTTCCATGGTTCCAAATTTGTGTGCTGCGTCTGGTCTTAAGTAGTGAAGATTGCATTCCACAAATTCTGCGCGTCACAATTTAATACGCGCGCTTTTCATACCACATTTGCTTTAGCGCGAGCCATTTATTTCAGCGCGCATTCACATATAGCAATGGACTCCGCTTGCATTTTGTGATTCACTACTCTCACCAGTCGTCTGATACACACACACACACATATTTCATTTTGTATGCACTCAATCTGCTGTTCAATGCAATTTTCGGTGCATTTGTCACGTCTCAATTAGACGTTTTCTGAACGCTGACGTCCCATCTGTCGAGCATAGTGCTCTCTCATTCACGCGCGTGACGCGCTCGTCCATCGAGCGTAGTGCTCTCTCTTTCACGCGCGTGACGCGGTCCAACCGTTGAGCGTAATGCTCTCTCTTTCCCGCGCGCGACGTGGTCCAACAGGTTCAACCGATTCACGGCCACCTATGTACTGCGTTCGGCCAAGGTGTTCGCCGACGCCTTACGTATCTACCGCGTTCGGCCAATGTGCCCGCCGACATTCCCATATATATACTGCGTTCGGCCAATGTGTTCGCCGACGTCTTATGTATGTATAGCGCAATAATCAGCACTCGGAGTCGGCGGCGTCCACTCGATCGGCTGGAATCTGTTCGTCCTTTTCATTGACATTTTTATTGACACAACACACGCGCGCTTTTCTCACTTTAACATATATTTGAAAATAAAATTATTTTACAAAATTTCACTTTTATTTTCATCGCGCGTGCTTTTACTTTTTGCGCTCCGCGGGCGCCGCATTCAATGAAGCGCGCCCGTGCTTCCAGTGGGCAGTTCGCTCGGCCCGCCGCGCGCCGGTCGATCGGTGCGGCGAGAATTTTCGTCGCACATCGACACATTTTCAAACACTTTTGAATCTATACATATTTTCACATATATATCTCACACCTATATATATATTTCATCACATATGTATATCATCACGTCATATTTGACACACGTGTATATCTCTCCATCTATAAATATACACACATTTCACATATACATATCACAAATATTTATTTCGGTGTTTGATTGGCTGAAAATTAACATTAGAGGCTATGCGGGTTTCCACGCCCTCTATTTCCATTCATTAAGAGAAAGGCCCATAATGGCTAAAAAATTTTAAAAATTTGAAATTTTAAAATGAGTTGAAACTGGCGTGTTTCACCACTTCGCTGAGGCGAAGGTAGCTCTCATTGCCGCCCTCTCCCATCTCAATGAAGTATTCCATTATGCCTTCTCACACCCAATATAACCACCAAATAAAATAAATATGTATGTGCAGTGTCACTTACATCAACTCGTCATGACGTGCTCTGGCGTTCTGTCCTCCTTAGACCGCGGCAGGGCACCTCCAGCACAGGTCGCAGCTGGCCAGCTGGCATCGGCGGCCACCGACAGGCACAGCTTGTTGACCACCACAGGCCGGAGCAGCATGCCCGGCGTTGGTCCAGGTCAGCATCGGCCGCCCCAGGCTGACCGGGTGGTCTGCTGGACCGCTGCAGCCACTGCATCGGACCGCATCCCTCACGTCAGGGCGCTGCTGGCTGCATCCACAGTCACTGCGGGGCCACCCGCCCTTGCAGGATCGGTGCAGTCATCAGGTCATCAGGCCACCAGGGTCATCAGGCTGCTGCTGGCTCCACGGGAAGAGGTCCACTGCTGCGCCCCTGGTAACGGTGCTCATCAATGGGCCCGAAAAGAGGGCCAATGGCGTCGCCTCCCCCCGTCCATCAGTCGGGCCTCAGGTCGCCGCTGGCTCTCATGGACGGCGGCTTTCACAGGACCGCTGACTGCTATTGTAGTAGCAGTCGTCGGCGTTGACCCAGGTCAGGCCCGTAGCAGCAGGTTGGCAGGCCTCGACCGCTCCCGGTGGTAATGCTGCTCATCCTTCATGTGCTCCTGGTAGTCCCAAGAAGTCGTCATCTCTCCTGGCTCCGCTGCGGTGAAGCGAGCCACAGTAAACTGGCTCAAATAAACCAGTTGTTCTCCTGTGATGAAGCAAAGCTCAGCTATCCGTCTCGCCAAGGAACATGAAGCAAGGCTCAGCAATCCGTCTATCGAAGGACCATGAAGCAAGGCTTAGCGATCCGGCTTCCGAAGGACCATCTGTTCCGCACGGGAACTGATAAATTTTGCGCGGTTCCATCAAGCCTGCTTCAGAAGGCCGAGGTTGTAAGTCACGGCCCGCTTCGGAGACGACACAGTGGTAACACTTCCGTGTAGTGCAGAGCCTTTCGCCTTGAATGCGAAATGCCTCATAGAGAATCGTCCGTCGCGGGGTTCCAGAAGCACAGGAGATTGCAGAGGCTGGCCCGTATATTCTTAGCCGCCATCTTTACCAAGTAGGAATCCATATAGGGTGCAGAATAGCAGTAAAAACACATATGAAAGCGGTCCACAGGGCGTCTAAGTCACCGCACGTAATGTGCAACAGGTGACCGCCGGTAGCAAAACTATTTATTATCTATTATCTTTACAAGTGATAAAAGATTACACAGCCGCAAAAATGCGTCACAAAACAATAACAATGGCCGTTGGCGTCTACTCTCCTACCCTCTCAACCCCACGCGTGGCGCGACTGTCGCCGCCTCACGGTAAAACGTCGCAACGCGCGACGTGCGACCGCCATCTTACGGTGCTCTGGGAAAGTAAGCCGGGCCCGCCCTAATTTAAAATCAAAATAAATTATAACATGTTTTGCCTGAGCCCCACGGGGTCAGAACTGTGTCACCTGATACAGCCTGACCTTGCAAAGGCGTGTGACACAGTCAGTGGACCTGCAAGATCCTACATACTTAGAAACTGCATCAAAAAGTCAACCGTGAAGGCTCGAATTTTAATCAGGTCATAAAAAATAGAAAACGTGATTTTACGAGATTCTAAATTATACCATTAGATAGATCTCAACCAAGCGCATCCTTCGGTGATATTTTCAAGTATGTCGGATAGATATTAATTGCGTAATAGGCAGCCAAAATGCCGCCACAAATAAAGTGCGCTCGCGCACTTTCCCACCCGCAAAAACATATCACTCCCATAGATGCTCACATGAGGAACACAATAAAAAATGCTTCAGCTCGCTGGGATGTCTGTAACGTCCGTAATCAGAGTTCAAAAATATTCGCTGTGGCCCCACTCAGCCGCGCGGCGCTATCATAGCGCCGGGTTTTTTCCATCACACGCGCGGGCTGCGTACATACAGGCGGCGCGGTCAGACTAGTTTATCGGGGCCCATGCGAGATATTTTACTCTCAATCAAACATTTTTTATTTTAATTTCTACTTTACAATACCACACAAAGGACTCATTTGGCACATTTAAATACCTATGTATTTTTACTTCCTCGCCTCTTCGAGGCAGGACATTTACATAAATTCCATCAAAACAGCGGCCATTTTATGATAGTCCGCGGCGCTCCGCGCGATTTAAAAATGATTTCATTCCCATCGCGCGAGCTTTCCCTGTATATCAAGACCACGAAACATCAATTTTATTCAGTATTACATTTACAAATGTCTTATCTAATTCTTAAATATTTCATTCTTAAGATATTTCATTATTTCAACACTTTACAAGATAAGACCAAAAATGTAATTTCTTCGTGGAGTTTTTCCAACGCCCTCCGTCGGAGATGTCACATATCGCCGGCTCAGTGCCCGCGCCGACTATCCGCTTGGAGGCGAGGTGGGCCCATACAACGGACCTGAGCCCTCCGTAAGGGCTAACATTCATGACTTCAGACGGGTCATCATCATCATCACATCGTCATATCAGACGGGTCATCATCATCATCATCATCATCCCGTCGTCATAATTCTACCTGTCCGATACATATAAAATATCATTTTATACATGTGTAAAATTCAGAAAAACTAATTTCCAACTAAATACTCAAAATTGATCACCGTGCGCCGGCGTGAAGAAACATATTTGAATTTTGCCTCCGAATTCTCGAAAAAAGAAAAAACAATTGCTCTCGTTTTTCTTCTGCTGGAATGTATAATTTTTCGCATCGGATGAACGGATGTTATAATGGATTAGTAAATATTGTAAACATATTTTATCCGGGATTTCACCAGTTTAAATTCTTTAGCGTGTTATTTGAAGAACGAACAAAGACTTCTCAAGATATCTGTTTAAAAAGGGCGCCACGAAGATTTTGTGACCAGACAATTTCAACTGTCTTCGAAGTTGAGGAGCATAGTCTATCGCAAGTCAGTGGTTATATTGTGGGCATATTTGGTTTACTCGTGTATGTATTCAGAGAGAGGAAACGTAATTTGACATTTTTTGCATGATTATCATATTGAGAGGTATTACTTGAATGTTAAATTCACCAAGCGGGTGGCTATTTACACGCTATCCGCGTAAACATATACATGATACAACCATAATATGTATATCCATAGCTTCCTGGGGCATGCATTTCCTTGCGAGTAATACATTATTAAAAATTCTTTTTGACGGCCCTAACGTTTTTCATTTAGAAAATTCAAGTACATCTTTTTCAGGTCTGTAATAGGCGGAGTGGGATTTCGTCAAATGTGCGCCGGGGGCAAACGTGGCATCAGCTCCTGCAACGGGGACTCGGGGGGCCCCCTGCTGCTGACTATAGACGGGGAACACAAGAGGAGTGTCCAGTTTGGTGTCGTCAGCGGCGGAGCCTCCAGGTGCGGCAGGAGGGGCGCCCCCGCCATATACACCAGGGCGGCCTACTACGTGGACTGGATCCTGGACCAGCTGGAGCCCTAACATCCGAGACTACTCCAACAACTCACTTCACCTACGGCGCCGTGTCATATATACATGTAGCGCCTAATTTTGGATATTTTCAATTCTTGCCTTATGCAATATGCAGTTTTGTAGATTTTTGTCAGCCACTGCAGAACACATTGCTTCTCGCAAAAATCACTTTGACGCGTTGATCGATGACGCAAGAAGCGTTCCAAATAAATATTTAATATACGTTTAATAACATAAAATCCAAAATACATAAAATAGTGTTAGGGGATTTTGGAATTAGGCGCTACAAATATCCTTAATTTTGTTATGTTTCTAGCTAAATATTTCTATTTTTAATATATTTATTTATTAAATAATTCAAAATAAATAATTTGTGTCTTTTTATATTGCCGTTTATTTGATATTGATTTTTTACTGATATTTTTTAATTTTTCACAAAAAATATTTACAGGAAGAAATCCTGACAATTTCTCACTTAGGCTAGGCCTATTCTAGAGAAACCGCCTTACATTTTAATGTATTTTCTGTAATTTATAATCAATTATAATATAGATATCATAGTATGATGACAAAGAAGTTGTTGTTGGTAATTATCTATACTGGTTCACAGGGATGAAAAATTTCAACCACAGGTGGCGTTAGTAAAGTTGTATTCGTAACTTCGAAAATTTGATAGATGTGATGGACAATTGTGGGTGGAATTGGTGAAACATTGTGTAAAGCGATCACTTAAGGCATGAGAGATCGGAAGCCCTGTAAACACCCAAAGACTTCTATGCCTACTTTCCTATATAAATAGCTTCGTTTCTGTGAGTCATCTATATATATCATGATTAATGATGATTCTTCTGGGCACAAAATCCAATATTTTGTTCTTGAAAAATTTTAACCAACTCAAAATATTGTAACGAGATGCTAAAAAGAATTAAGCACTCCTGTCACTTGTCACAACACTATCGAAAAATAGAGAACTGTCTAGGGTGTTTGGAAAGCATCTAAAACATTCGAGAAAAGCCTAGAAGCCAAAGAAATATTCTCCTTGATCCTGGAAAGGTCTAGAAGGTTCGATACCAGCATTATCAGATATAAATAGGAACGCCGACTGCGGCAGGAGAACAGTTGGTAGTAGTCGCGATAACACTGCCAAGTCGCTGCAAGCCGTAACCGCTAAATACTAATACTGATTTTGATAACTAAATAATGTTTTTATTTTATTTGATAACGAAAACCAAATGAGAACAGCTACATTCTAATTTTGAAAATGTAAAGATATCGGCTATTGGATTCTAGTAACGGTTATGGAAAGAAATTCTAAATTAGTATTTTTCGGGATGGAAACACGTTTCGCACATCGTTGTACAAAATTGAAAAAAAAACATCCCCATCCGACCAGGGTTAAACAATTGTTAAACCTCTCCATGTAATTATTTTGAATGTGAACTTGAGAACTGAGGCAAGACTAGTGATACACATGGGAATTCTGTTACCAACATTGAATCCAAAAGCTGGAAGTAGAATAAAGAAAGTAGACTGATAAAGAGGAAATCAACTGAAAGATTACTGGGACGTGCGAAATCTATTTATGATAAAGAAAAGAAGTAATAAATTAGAAATGAACGCTAAGCGGATCTTAGCACGGCGAAAAAGCTTTTGGTGTGTTGAGCGAATGAATGAAAAGAAAATTTATGAAAGAGTTGAGTGCGCCAGATATAGAGAACGGCCGCAAAAAACTAGGCATGATGAGATTAATCAGATACTGGAAAATTATCATGTTAGGAACTTTAAAATCGACGATAAAAATTAATAATTTAAAAAAAATCGCTATATATATTGATAAAATTATATCCAGGTACCTCAAGCAATGTAATCCATTACTGCATCTGACGGTAGATCAAAAAGTAGACACTGTGATGCAAACGTGGTCTGTCTATGGATGAGATTTTTAGTAGTGGACAAATTCATGGCCAGAGATTTTGCTATCATGAGATTATTTGGAGACAACTCCCGGAATTCTTAGTCCACCGTATGTTTTCTTTTTCGTTAACAGGTTTTTCTAAGAGCCATTGATATTCGTTTACATCAGTGATATAATTAGATAAAGCCTTTGGTCAATTGTAAGAAAACTACAATTTTACGGAAGTAAGATAATACGTGTGCGGGTTATAATAATCTAAGTAGTCAGATAGCAAGATGATATGTTAGAGTATGTGCGAATTTACCTCTAAGCCAAAAACACTACTTAATACTGTTCCGGTATTATTCACTATAGTTTATTGAGATCTGGCACAACAATTACTACATGTACTGAATTGTAAACAATGACGGGCAAGCACTCTATTAAACAACTGAGACTTGCCAATTGCTCTAGTCCACTACTACCCCACGACAACGCTCGTTTACATCGCACAAAGGACCTCCTTAAAGTACAGGAACTTCGACTGGTAACTCTCCGTCATCTACATTAAGCTTCAAACCTTGCACCCAATGATTTTAATTTTTTCAGAGTTTGGATAACTTCTTACAATGGAAAAAAACAATTTCGATGAGGCGATAAAATAATTTTAAAAATCGATGCTTTTAAAAAATTCATCAATTCTTGTCTCCAGGATTTCTATAGCAAAGGCATCAATATCTATATATTAATTACACTAACCAATGTCGTTTGTTTCTGTCTCCGTATGATGATTCCTATTTGTGTACAATAATTTTGCCATGTTGCCCATCGGGTGCTGTGGCGCTATGGATAACGCGTCTGACTACGGATCAGAAGATTCCAGGTTCGAATCCTGGTAGTTTTTTTTTACGGTCGAGAATATTTTGTTTGTTGAAATTTTAATTACATTTTTGGTTTTGAACATTCATGTTTTATATTTTATATATTTAATTTTTTTTATTATGTAACAAACCAAATTAAATAAAGAGTAATTTTTTATAATGTTGTATAAAATTAATCAAAAACGCTGTTTCCACAACAGTTAGGCAGATGATAGAACGCCACAATTATGTAGCAATGCTGTTACATGGTTTATTTATTCACTGCGAGAAGAGAAGAGAGTAAGTACGTACCTATCGAACTGTGGTTTATTTTATGACATAATTTATATATTAATTACGCTAACCAATGTCGTCTGTTTCTGTCTCCGGATGATGTTTTCTGTTGCCGGTTAAAAAAAAAATGGCGAAATGGAATAAAGTAGCTAGAAGAATGGATTGTTTTATAATACATGCAGATAATATTAAATGTGTAGAAATATTGTACACTTACTTTTATTAAAATGACAAAAGTGCATCGAGAGCACTCGCCATATCTTCAATTAATTATATATATATACTTTTCATAAAAAAATATTTTAATTTTTCTATATAAAATGACAATTTCATGGGACCAAAGAAACTGAATGTCGGACGAGGCGACGCCGATGTTGGGAAAGAGAGAGTGGTTTCTATTTTAAATAATAATAATCATTTAAAGTAGTTTTAAAACATGGAAACCTGGCCGATATGAAAAGTCTGGCATTCGCTGCCCTTCGGTCGAGTTTCCGACAAGTCTTAGCAGTGTGTTAGTTCCATGAGGAAAGTGAGACATAATAAATCAAACGGAAAATCACGCTATAGCGTGGAAACTATTAGAGGGTAAATTGCGCGCGTACGTATAATATATTCGTGGACTGCGCTCTGCCTGATTCAGTTTACATCTGGTCGTCGGCATTGCTAATTGTAAAATTGTTTCAGTTTTTATATTACTATGTATCCTAAAACATTCTTCTTTGTAAGTGTGTTGTTTGCCATTTTCATTTGTGCCCGTTTTGGTTATGTATTTTGTGGTATGTTGTTAATTTTCAATATCATTCAATATTCAATGTTCATGAAAGGTCAATACAATATTATGTATTGACCTTTCTTACTATTAATGCAACAGTGTCCTATTCGCATACGGCAGAAACCTCCAACGTATTCATTTTTGAAAACCATGGCCAGGCAGGAATTTCAGGTTGTATTGCGGAATACCATTTTCCTTTTAAAGATTTTGAGGTCTCCCATTGAGACTTCCAAGCAAAATTCATTTTTTCTTTAAGAAACGGCAGTAAATCTGAAATTGTAATATGATTATGAGAGAAAATGCCGGAAGTGGAAGCTTCTTTAGCTAAAGCGTCTGCCTTTTGATTTCCTGGGATTCCGCAATGGCTAGGAAACCATGCTAAAGCAATTTGTGTTTTGTTTTTGCTGAATGTAAAATATCAATTCTCGAATTTGAATACAATGTTCATCTTTGGAGTAAGTGAAAGGGCAAGCTTTGAGTTTTTGTAAAACGCTAAGAGACTCGGAAAGGATGAGGCATTTTTTTAACTATTTTATAATTTTGTAATATATATTTAAATGTTTCAAGAATTGCAACGGCCTCAGCAGTAAATATAGAGGATTCTTTTGGTAGTTTATATTTTTGTTGCATATTTTTGATTTTGGATGCCCCACAATGACTATTACTCAATTTTTTTATTACAATATTCCATTCCCCATCAACATCCCAACCCTCTTATCTTCCAATGATCAAATCACTTTAAAATTACTAACAAGATTCCTAAAAGCTAACGGAATAAATCTATAAAAATTAAATAAATTAACATTATGTACCCTATATCCTTTTCCATTACTATAATAGAATTGAATCATCTTAACAATATAATGTTTATCCTGTATACAAATAAAATGAATCGTTTATAATTTCAATTTCTAAAATAAAAGAGGAAAAAACGCAACTAACACACCCATTGCCAACGAAGAAATACAATTGTTTTGCGGCAAGACCATACATAGGGGTGAAACGCCAGGATACAAGAAAATCAAGAAGATCCGTTAACTAATCCTGTGGTTATATTTCATAAATAGGCTGTCCCCACCTTTGTTGTGTTTTATTATTGCTCTGTTATTTTCTTTTCTTTTGAATTTCTCTGTTATTTTCTTTGAAATAAATTCCTGTTTCTTTAATGCACCCCAGAGACAATGGTTTGCGCGGTTTCCTTGCAACGCCGCACGAGTGCTTTTGCTTTTTCAGCGGCTTAACGAGGAAACCTCTTTTTTAGCTCGTAAACAATGCCAATCTGAATGGCGCACGAGTAGGGCCGATATGGATATTTTTCTCGTAGAGCTACCCTGCGTCTGTAGTAAGTCCCACTTCACTATCCCGCAAGATTTTAATTGCGCGTACCATTTTGTCACAAGTAGTGTATAAGACATTGTGATTGGAGAATAAGTATATATGTGAGAATATGTATTTGTGAGAATATGTACATTTATTAAAGTACATATTAAGCTATTATTTTATTTAAAATTTTAAAAAAACTAAATGAGACATGTCCATTCGCGTGGAGCTCTTCCGCTGTGACAGAGATGCAAAATTCCCTGATACACGTTTGCTCGAGACAGAATAGAGAGTCATTTGACAATAAGTATCACTGATCAGGGCACTGGAAGCACTGCAGCCGAGCTTTAAATATTGGCTCCGGCTCCGTTAGAAATTCTGGCTCCAACTACGAATATAACAAATCAGAACGAGT
Organism: Agrypnia vestita; assembly: GCA_016648135.1. Taxonomy (NCBI): domain Eukaryota; kingdom Metazoa; phylum Arthropoda; class Insecta; order Trichoptera; family Phryganeidae; genus Agrypnia; species Agrypnia vestita. The sequence continues at coordinate 14,204 of JADDOH010004194.1, forward strand.
GTATTTTTTATTATATTACAGTAACAAAAATTAAATGATGGATTATAAATCTGAGTAGCTCGATGATGTGATGGTCATGACGCTCGCTTAGTGATCTGGTGGTCGGTGGTCCGAGCCCCATTCCAGGACACCAGAGAGTTAGTCCTATTTTCATAGCACAGACTTTTGGCTTACTTTGAGAATAATAAGAATTTTGATGTGACACGTATTCTGTGTTTGCATCTCTATTTAAAAAAAAATCAATTTATTATTCAAAATCTTGGTTCATCCTAAAAATATTATCTATTTTTGGGTTTGAGTTAAGAACGCAGATCACTTGATATAAATTTAAGTGCAGAATATAGCCTCTATACATTTGTTTGCGCGTCAAACAAGTGACTATTCTGCTCGCTTTTTGTATCTTTTTTGAGTGCTCAATTTCTTCCAAAGCTGATTTTATTTTTAAACGTCCCATTTTTTCCATTGCTTTACAGCCGTTCATGGAATCTTTATTAAAGGCATCATTATCTATAAAATTGATTTTTGTCGCACTTGTTTTCTCTTTAACACCAAGCTATTTTCTTCAAATGAATTCATCAAAATCGTCCTCCTTTTTATCAGAATTAGATTCAGTTAAAATTGGCATTATGTTTCAGCTATATTTGATTCTGTTGTATTATTAGCGCCCCGTATTTTTTCAACCTTGTTTTACTCTTACGATCTGGTCCGCTTCTAGTAAAATTCTGTACCTAACATCAACATAAATTTCATATTATCACTGGTCTTGGCTGCGGGAGGCAAAAAAAAACATTGGAAATTAATGAGCGATTTGTTAATTAATTATTCAATGCATAAAGTCACATAACACGAATTAAACTTAACGCTATTCTTTCAATCACACTTTTTCGTAAAACATCACTCGTATATGAACAGTGAATGGTACCCACTGCTTACCCAGGACCGTTTTAAGAGCAAAAGCTTCCATTTCGGTCCTCCACAATTGTCTCCAGGTTGACAATTTTTTCAACTAACAAGCGGGACCGTGCTGCTCCGCACCGGTGTGTAAACCATTGCGAAGCGGTTTATACACCGGTGCGGTGTTAAGTTTTTATTTTCAAGACATTTTTTATGAATTTACATATATCTTTCACATTTATATAAAGATAAACCAAATACTTAATTAATATTTGTTTTACTATTTTTAATGTCGTAAATTTTTTATATAAAATAAATTTATTTAAAAAATGTATATTATTTGTAATCTAATTTTAATTTCTTTTTATAAACCTTCGAAAAGCGATCTTAACCGGTTTTTATGAATGAATTAATTTGAAAACCGATTATTCCAAAAGTCGGTTTCTGTACAAGCCCTCCTTCTCACAGGTCGACAGTTTATCGCTGGTCAGAATCCGCACTGAAATTGTTAAATTTACTTTTTCTTGGTCACTCTGAATCGCTGACTTAGTATTATCTGTGTATTCGCCGAAACGTCGCCTGTCAAATAAATCTAATTGCCCAGCTCGATAACCTGTATTCATAGATACTCATGTTCATTCGCTTTCGCGATGCTTCCAGAATCCTGTAGACCATCCCAGACTCTAGAAATTTCCAATTTAGTGTAAAAGATTACATGGAATTCTTTCTGATTCTATCACTTTGTGACATTATTAATAAATAACTAAAACATTGTGTATGCATTTTACGTTTAAATTAAAATATTAGCACTATACGAAGAAATTATTATCTTTATATATTTAATATCTTTACATAAAAACAGCTCGCCGTGTTATTGAGATATTTACCTGTTGTCGATGTAGCTCTCTGCTATTATTCTATGAATTATCATAATATTATGCTCCATGTAATTCAGATTGTCAGTTAGTCATACTTATTAAAAGAACATTAGCTACCTTAAGATCTAGACTGCCGGGCAAACAGTAAGAAAAATATATTAATTTTAAATAATAAATAAATATAATATAAATATTATTTTTTGCTATGAAACCTCCCCTAAATGGATTTTTTAATTAAGTTAAGAATCAGCATTTGGGATTGAAAATAAATTTCAGCAAATAAATTTTATTCTGAAATTTAATATTAAAATAACGCACTATGAGTTTTGTTGCTTTGGTAAGGGCACTCGAGTATGAACGAAAATTTCGCACCAGTGTCCAATGCCTGGAATGGCTTAGAACCGACCGGGCTTTGAAAAAATTTCCGGTTTTCCCGAAATGGCATCCCTTCCCCGCCGCTGACAGCTCCTGGGCTGTTACCATCGGGCAGGTTAATTCATTTGGAAAGCGGTTCTGACTTTCCTAGGAGGTATCCGGGAGGCATTCCTGGCGAATCTAGCGAACCATATCACTGAGGTTCTTTGCACTTTGCAGCCTCCGAGATATCTTGTTACACCTTAAAGTGGAACAAATTGCTTTATAGACAGCAGGGGGCGATTTCAGGATGCTTTTCTTATTCTTCACAAGGAAACACTCGAATAAATTATCGATAAAGGAATCATCGAAAAAAATACAGCAATAGACACGTGTGATATGTAATTCAACTTAAAATAGATAGACGGGGCTGGAACATATGCCTTATATAGATAATGGGGATGAACCTTGATACTAACACAAAGCGTGGCGTTTCGTCACGTAGCCAATACAGATAAGTTCTCCGGATGCAGGGCGCATGTACCTTCCACCCCCGGGATGATAACACCTTTATCAAATGCTGGAACATAACAGTCTCACTTCTTTGCTGTCGATCTTTTTCCGAATCCACGAACGCTTAGTGAAATCCACCATAATATGTGTTATGTGCCAGAGACTTAGTACCTGTGCTTAATTTTATTGTTTATTTTCTTGCTGTCGATATTTTTCCTGAAAGGGCTTTTGCCGAATCCACGAACGCTAAGTGAAATCCACCATAATATATATTATGTGCCAGAGACGAAGTGCCTGTGCTTTATTTTATTGTTTATTGTATGTTTACTGTTTTATATTTATGTATTTTACGGATGCGAAACTATCATTAACATTTCTTTCTCTATTATTTCCCTGCCTTTATCACTTGGACACTAATATTTGAACGTACCATTTCATTTTGATTTGTGAGTATGTATATATATTTTTTCATTTAAATAGCGTTTTCCTTAACAACTCATTAAATTATGAAGAATGGCGACGACAAATAATTCAATTATATGGAAATTAAATTGATGGATAATTCAAATGAATATCTCAGAAACTGGTGTCCGCTGTGAGGGTCCGCAAGGTCAGGGCTCCTGCATCAGCGTGGCCAAATGTGGTGCCTACTACAAGGCCTTCGAGAATGTCAGCTATCCCGGGCCTCCTCAAGTCCAACAATTGCGGCAGCGTTACTTCTGTGAAGGCAATTCGAGCGCAAAGGTAAGATGTAATACAAAAAAGTCACTGATCACAAACATAACTGAAGCATTATTATTTTAATTGTTCGAATAATATTTTTTCTTCTGTATGAAGGCTTGAACTTTGTGGTGACATTATTATTAAAATAAAACACAAATCAGTTTGTTTTCACCACTTTATTAGATTATACATCTTTCGAGAACAATGTTCTCTGCTTCAGGATTATTGTGTACTAAAATTGAGGAAGTTAAACCATGCAAATGTGTTACGGTGAAGAGGTGGTGAGGGAAGGGGGAGGGGGGGAGGGTCGGAGGTTTTATTATTATGGAATATCATCTGGAGAGAATGGAATCTTAAGTGGAAAAATATTCAATTGTGGGTTATGCAAAAAAATAATATTTGAATTAATATTAAGAAATTTCCTAATTTCAAGTATTTATAGATTATTTATTTGTGGGATCTTATAACTTACATGTAAAAATTTGAAACCTGTATTAATATTAAATGTATGGTCGAATTCTATTATTTTTTTTGCAAATTTTTTTGCAAATAATGCTCAACATTGCTAATTAAAGCTTTGTGTGGTCTTTAACCGTAATTTGAAAATTTATTTTTGTTTTACCAATATAAAAATGAACACAATCGTTACAATTAAGTCTGTAAACTCCTGATTTCATAATAGGATCATCACTGTCCTTGTTATTCAGTATGTATTTTTTTAAATTTGTTATTCGTATAAAACGCCAGCTGAATTGAATGCGAGGATGTATGAATGTAGATGAAACGAAAGATGTATGTCAGGACAGAAGAGTATAGCGCTCTATCCTCTCTACCTACCCCCACGGGGAAACGGCGTGATGGTACGTTAGTTAGTTTTTATTTTTGACAAATAAAATTCTACGCCATTGTTTATTTACATCTTTTGCCTTGGGATAAATATATTCTTTAAAAATAAATTGTTTTATCTTTTTATTTAATAAATTATCTATTAATTTAGTGGAATAACCATTATTATATGCTATCTGTTTAATAATATTTAATTCAGATGTATCATTAAGATCAGATAAAGGAATTATAATTAATCAACGAAACACCGCAAGTTTTTGGGAAATGGAATGATTCGATGTATTGTGTATGACGATATCCATGTATGTGTCTTTTCTAAAAATGTTGAATTCTATTTTATTACTTGTTAAAGTTAAATTTAAATCTAAGAAATTTAAACTCTTATCCTTACCTATTTCTAATGTGAACTAATTTTTTTTATGTAATTTTTTGAGAAAATTTAAAAATATATTCTATTGTCTTTCTGTCCCTAACCATATGCAAAACATGTCGTCAACATATATTTTCCAACAAAATATTTTTTTTAATACAAGTGCACCACTATTAAAAAAATATATATTCTAAATTATTAACGAAAATATCTGCAATTAAAGGGCTCGTCCCCATCGCTAAGCCAGCTTTCTGTTTAAATAGTGTGATATTGAATTGAAAATAGTTCTGTTTAAATATGACATCGAATAATAATGTTAAATCATAAAGCAGGTCTTTTGTCTTATGTAATTTGGATTTCACGTTCGGGAAACTTCTTTTTACACGCTTTCCTTAAATGAGTAGCTTGGTGTATGTCTTGTGGCCTCGTGATCTAAAGATCGCGGAATATCACTCCAGACCAGCAAGTTAGTTCTATTTTCATAGCACAAGCGTTTAACTTAGTTTGAAAATAGTAAGAATATTGACGTGGCATGATTCCGTGTTCGCATCTCTATCTAAAAAAAGAAATAAAAATAGCCCGGTTGGCACTCTCTCTTTCACCGCGGATATAACACGCACCGCATCGCCTTTGGTTTCTACTAAACATCAGTTTTATCGGTTTTATCTTTGTTATTATTATTAAACGTCAAAACAAATCGACTCCCGAAATGACATGGCCCGCTTTTATAAGAAACCATCATTTCTCGAATGCTCCCTAGTGTTCTAAACCTTTCAAGTAATTTCCAATTTGTTCCAAACTTTCAGAATGTCGAGAAATACTTTATTACGCATAGTTTTTTCATTTCTAGCATCTCATAACAATATTTTTGTACCAAAAAAATTGGTTAAGGGTATTTTAAGTTTAGTAAACTGACGTAGGTATAGCTCTCGAAATTTTCAACTCGTATAAGATCTGTCCAAGAAACCAATTTAATTGTCCACTCCTTTTATCACTTATAAACATTCTCGTCCCAGCAAGAGCTACTAGAACACATTGCCCTTTCTACCCCCGCAAGTGAGGTAAATTCATCCCTCACCCCACATAATGATGAAAGAGCAAGGGGTCCTTTGAGACCCGGTACTCTGCTGGCAACGAGATCAAAGTCAAAGTCAAGCCCTTTCTACATTCCTGTTGCTCGCACCAACTCCGGATTACGCTCACCCATAGTGGGAATGTGCCGAGCATACAGCGACTTGTTCATCGACATTGATATCTATCTTGTGTCTTCATATGAACTAGGAATACAAGTGAATATTATTCTGCGTCGCATCATTTAATTGATATCCAAACATAATGTATAAAATGCTCTGCGACGCAAGATATGAATGAAGTTTCACATGGTACCTAATTATATATTTATTTTATTGTTTCTCATTGCTTTATTATACTCAATTTTTAAATTCTATTGCTACTGTTCTTTTATTTTTATTTGTTCTTCTTATCTTCTTTACATATATAATTCTTCTGTACATATGTATGTCAACGAACTCCTCCAAAATGGCTGGGCCATTTTTTGAGTGAGTCCTTGGATGGTTTAAATTCACAACGTTTTAGGATTTATGCCACCCAAACGAAAAGCCAACGTTCGGACAGGACAACGTCTGTCGGGTCCGCTAATTGTTTATATATTTCAAATTTATTTCTCTCTATGAGAAATATGTTGGGATTAAAGTTAATATGTTCGATTTTGCTCTTTTTCATATATATCATTAACTTGTGCCTGTTTTATTTCCGAATAAATAAATATTAATCAATCTTCCATCAAAACAAACTCTCAAGTATCTTTTGATGATAGGTTAGTCGGTTTTCGGCCAATAATTTACTTCTTCAGCGGACATGATAGCAGTCACAAAAGAGAATTCAGTCCTTGACTATGCTTATATTGTATAGTGATAAGACACACGTCTACCTCTTGCAAGTCGGTGTTGAAGTTATCTGCCCATCTTCATCTCGGTCTTGTCTCCACCACCTCTACCCTGATGGTTTGTGTATGAAGACATTCATCTCTCCAGCTCTCTGCAGCCTCTCTGCAGTCTCTTTTCTCAGTATACCTGGGGCGATGTACCGTTTCCGTAATTCCAGACTTTTCACACTCCTCAAAAAGTACGGCATCAGCAAACTAAATAAGTTCTTCGTCATCCGCAGGTGTGCTGTCCATTTGAAGATGGGGATGACCCCGATGCGGTGTACCGCGAGCCTCCCTCTTCTGTAGAAGGTCACAAGAATCTCCACCTCCTGCCCAGCAACTGCGGCTATCTGCGTCTAGCAACTGCATACGCTTATGGGGGAAATAAGACTGGACTCACTGAGTTCCCATGGATGGCTCTCATTTCCACTGATGAAGGTTATACATTTATTAATATCTTAATATGCATGCATAAACACACATATGTGGCACTTGTCCGACATGCGCCGTATTCCCACCGGCCGACACAACTTTTTTTAAGTTAACATTATCAAATTCCCTGAACGAAAAGTCGTGCCAGGGAGAACAAAAGCAACTCCACATTTTCATTTACCTTCTGGGTCACTTACCCCTTATTGGCACGACTGCAGCTGCAGGCTCTTCTGTGGGTATCCAGGTAGATCCTCTAGATTTTCTTAATCAATAACTCGCCAGCGAAGACTTGGACTAGACCACTAAATAAATATCTCTGAACACAGTGTGGAGCACGGTTTTTGTGTTTTTTCATGTGGTTTTTACAAGGTTGTTGGGATAATTCCTGTAGTAGATTACGAAGAAAATTTTGGGCATATCTAGCGTACTTTGTTAAATGTAAAATATATTAATTAGCTATTAAGTTATGAATAGGCATTAGGTACAACGCAATTATTAGCTGCGCGGCCTTCGGTAGATTTGTATAGAGAACAAACAGACAAACATTGAGTTCTATAGGTATGGATTAAAAATTAAATGTCAAAAATATAGTTGTCCGCAGAAAAAATAAAATTGAGGTAAGAAAATACAAATATCGATGTACGTATCTTGCCTTTAAGTGACTTGTGTGAGAAATAATGTATACAGGGTTATTTGGAAAACATTAATAGCCTCGCAGGACTATATTCCTGCCTTGATTATGAGTCGAAATGTCCAAGCTATTATGATCTAATATCAATAGTTATGGAGATATGCGACATCAATTTTTTTTTCACATTTTTTTTTCAATACTTCTGACTTTTTTTTTCAATACTTCTGACTTATTTTTTGTAAAACGTTGGACTATCATTATAGTAATTTATATCGCACTCCAGATATAAGCCGTAAGGAGCCAGTTCCTTTAACAATTCGTTACTTTTGATGCTGAAGACGGAAACATCAAAATAGAAGAAAGCTTTATAGCCTATCGAGTTGCCAGAAGAACCACAGAAAAAGCTCTTGCTGACTTATTGTTCAAAGAAATCGATGAGTATGGTTTGAGCATGACGAACTGTCGTGGGCAGGGATATAACAATGGGGCTAATATGGCAGGCATTCACAAGGCATCCAAGCCCAAGTTCTAGACAGTTTCACAGCCTCAATTTAGTTATTGCTGATGGGAATAAATCCTCCGTAAAATCCACATAATTGTTTGGTATATTGCAACGCCTCTTCACTATCTTCTTTAGATCAACAAATCAATGGTGTGTGATCAGTGACCACACCAAAACACTTACCCTGAAGCAAGGGTGTGAAACTCGCACTGTGAAAATGGCATTGCAAAAAAATTGAACCTAAGAGAAATTCTAACAACATTTATTTACGCAAAATCCAGGCGAATGCATTTCAATGTTTAAAGTATGTTGACACAAAAAAGCAAGAAAATCAATTACAAGAAAAGAAAGAAGAAGAAAGGATTAAAACCAAAGACACTTTTTTATTTAGTTTGTAGATTATAAATATAATAATATGGAGTTGGAGTGGTGGGTGGGTGGTCCGTTATGCTATTATTCTTATTTGTAATAGCTGCCGGTTTGTACAGTGCGGAACACGGCGGGTCCATGGGTGATGGATAATGAAATGACTCTATAGAGATAGGGTATCATACCCCGGACCAAAACTGGAACAGACCAAATAACAAATAAAAAACGCAAAACATGAAGGTAACGCTAAATAAAAACATTTATTGGTATTACGATAACAAGTTTCATTAGCTTAACGCCGAATGGAAATATAATAAAATGGTGAGAGCGGAAAGTTCGCAAAGCATCGTGGCCGTCGTATCCACGTTATTGTTTTAACTTGTGTTATCCTTCAAAACGCGACAAACTTTTTTTTTAAATTTGTTAATAAATATTTTAACATTTCATAAAAATTTTGTTTGCAGTTGCAAGAAAACAGTTTGGCGCTGTTGTTAAAAGTCCGTGGCAATCTCATTTGTCGCTCACCCGTGTGTGGTTGGGTTGCCGTTGAAAGGGGAAGGGAGGGGGGAGGGGGACGCCGAGAACAATCTCGCTACAAACCACGCGCCGGCCCTGTACACAGAGCTCTACACATCACGTATTAGCCAAACAGAGATAAAAGAAAGATGCGTATTGAACGTAGGATCTGAAGAATTACCAGAAATAGAAATCGAAGAAATAGAAAATGTCTTAAAGCAAATGAAAAATAATAAAGCTCCAGGTACAAATAACAAACGATATGCTAAAATTAGGCGGAAGAAAGTTGATAGAAGCCCCAAAAATACTATTAGACAAATGTCTAGGAGAAGGAAAAATACCTTATGATTGACAAAATGTGGTACTAAAAATAATATTAAAAAAGGAGATAGCGATAATCTAGAAAGCTATCGACCCATAAGTTTGGTTTCGCATCTATATAAATTGTTAACAAATATCATGACGAATCGCCTAACACTAAATTTTGATCACTATCAACCTATAGAGCAAGCGGCTTCCGCAAAAGTTTTGGAACCAGAGACCACATTCAAACTCTGATATTGCGTCTAGAGAAAACAACAAAGTATAATTAATAATGTCCTTAGGTTTTCACGGCCGTTCAGAATCTTCTGTGTATAGTTTTCTGGGATATTCTGCCGTGTGTATGTGACCTCTCTGGCCAACGTTTCGGATCCCATTGCAGGGTCCATCATCAGGGCTGATGTGATGAGTGAGTGTTGAAGTGTAGGTTAAGTATTACCTTGCAATACCGTACCGAAGTCAGGGTGTCTCCAAATTTGTGTTATGTTAAATACTGGATTGCAGTACCGTGTCGAAAGCAAGGTGTGTGTCTTCATGTAGTGTTTTATATATCTACTAACGGATGTCGGACTGTGCGGATCGTCTATTTGATTTATCCTGCAGCGCCGGATACCACGATGTTCTTAACTTAAGACCGTCATCCCTATTAATGTTTACCGGGTGCTTGTATATTTCAATTGCTTCTTTGACCAGGCGCGTGTGGTGACTTTTGGGCTTTCCTAAGATTTTTGGCTCAAATGAAAAATGGTGGCCCGTATCTAGAAAGTGCTCAGCCAATGCCGATTTTTCCGGGTGACCGAGTTTGCATGCTCTTTTATGCTCATCAACCCTCTTTGAAATCGTGCGTGCTGTTTGTCCCACATACACTTTGTCGCAATTTTGACAATCGAGCCTATAAACACCGTCGGTCGCAAGGGGATCCCGATCCTTCGCTGGTCTTAAGAGGTCCTTAACCTTATTGTTTGTGCCGAACACTGTCTTAATATTCTGTTTCTTGAGCGCTTTGGCAATCCTGTCTGTTACATTATGGATATAAGGCAAGAAAGCAATCCCTTTGATCTCAGCTTCTGTGTTTTTCTCGGAGCTGTTAGATTTGGCTCTTATGATGTGCCGTATCTGCCGTCTTTGGTATCCATTGCTTTCTAGCGCGTCGCTCAGTGTACGAATCTCCTCCTGCAGATGTTCTTCTTGGCATATTCGTTTAGCTCTCGTAGCTAAGGTATTAATTAGCCCTCTTCTGCGCTGGGTGGTGGTGGGAATCTGCATGCAAGTAGCGGTTCGTATGGGTCGGCTTCCTGTAGACCCTGTGCCCGAGACTACCATCTGTGTTCCTTTTCACTTCTACATCCAGAAATGGTAGTTTATTTTCGTTTTCTATCTCCATGGTGAATTTTAATTTCTTGTGCAGCGTGTTGAGGTGTTCGAGAAAGTCCTGTAATTTTTCTTTCCCGTAAGGCCAGATTGCAAACACGTCATCAACATACCTCCACCAAACCTTGGGGATCAAAGTTGCTGTATATAGAGCCGTTTCTTCGAATTTCTCCATTACGAAGTTTGCAATTACTGGGGAAAGTGGGTTTCCCATTGCTACACCTTCCACTTGTTGGAAAAGTTCACCCTGAAATGAAAAGTATCCACTTGTTAGGCAGTGTCGAAAAAGTGCGCACATGTCTTCCTCATAAACTTCTTCCAAAAGACTCATAGCATCGTCCACAGGCACATTTGTGAAGAGAGATATAACGTCAAAACTGACTAGTATATCATCACTTTTTATCTTCACGTTTTTCAGCATTTTAACAAAATGTGCGGAGTCCTTCACCCACGAAGATGTCTTCCCGGTCTGCATCTGTAAGAGACTGGCCAAGTGTTGCGACAACTTATATGTCGGCGCTCCTATTGCGCTCACAATCGGTCTTAACGGAACTCCATCCTTGTGAATCTTAGGCAGTCCGTATATCGCTGGTGTTTTGGATGCTTGCATAAACAATCTGTAGTGTAATTCGACCGGAATGCTCGAGGCTTTAACCAGCTCTCTAGTTTTTCGGTCAATTTTATTTGTTGGATTCTTCTTAATCCTTTTGTATGTGCTGCTGTCCAATAATACACGCATCTTCGCTGTGTAGTCCCTTTGGTTGAGAATTACAGTCGCGTTCCCTTTATCTGCTGGAAGAACCAGGATATCATCGTTCGTGCGAAGGCTTTTCAATGCAACACGTTCTTCTCTGGTTATATTGGGACGTGGCGGTTTAGCTTTTCTTAATATAACGCACGTGTCCTGTCGAATTTCCTCCGCAATGGCCACCGGAATCTTCCGCAAAGACGCTTCTACGCCACAAATAATATCGTCTACTGAGATTACCCTTGGTGCTATGGCGAAGTTTAGACCTTTTGCCAATACAGATATTGTCGCCTTGTCCAATGGATGTCCCGATAGGTTCTTCACCACCTTCGCAGAATCTAGCTCTTTCGTCGCGTGTTTCTTATTCCGGTTTAAAGATTCAAATTTGCGTTTCTGTCGCGACTCCACCAGTTGTTTGTTGCGCCATGCTTGCATCGATGTCATCTTGTCCACTCTCGTCCAATCGTCATAAGACAATGTTCCACTCAGGCTCAAATGTAGGTCGTAGAGGATCCTAGTGACTTTATCCAACTCCAACCGTGTGCTGCATACTCGTTCTCTTATAAGGGCAGCCTCAGCTCGTTGAAATACTCTCTCCGCTTTCTCCGTATAGATATGTCGTCGTATTTTTATGAAATTTGGTGTTGCCGACTGTGCTTTACATCTCTGTAGAAAAGCTAAGTTGCTAAGCAGCTTTTCTTTCTTACTTCGTAAGCTCTCCAGTCGGCGTGTATTTAGATAAACTTCCTCCCCATAGAGGTTCGTTAAAAATGTCCTTAGGTTTTCACGGCCGTTCAGAATCTTCTGTGTATAGTTTTCTGGGATATTCTGCCGTGTGTATGTGACTTCTCTGGCCAACGTTTCGGATCCCATTGCAGGGTCCATCATCAGGGCTGATGTGATGAGTGAGTGTTGAAGTGTAGGTTAAGTATTACCTTGCAATACCGTACCGAAGTCAGGGTGTCTCCAAATTTGTGTTATGTTAAATACTGGATTGCAGTACCGTGT
>JADDOH010004195.1:0-22389 GCA_016648135.1 Agrypnia vestita
CTGAAACCGAAAATACACGTGAGTGATTGTATTTTATATTTATATTAATTATATTTGGAATGTTTTATTATAATTGTGTTTGAAAGTTTATTAGAAAAAGTTATTTTACAAAGGAAAACTAATTTACATAGAGTATAAAAGCGAAGGCAGCAATATCCAAAAAATTGTTTTGAATGTAGTCACAGAGGATTACTAATTTAAAATTAACCGAATTCTAGATTTTATGTATTATTTTATCCCTTCCCAAATCTTGTTTCCTATAAATTTACAGGCTATGTTTCCCATAAAATCTCAATACTGTTGACTCATTTGTCCAAGTTTTCCGTATGATTAAAATACAAAAAAAAATTATGGTTAATTATTATTACATCATTATCTTTGTATAACATGCATACAATTATTAATTAAGAGTTATTATTATTTCACTGCTGGTTTTAGAAAGAACAGAACTTCCCACTGACATGTGTAAATGATAAGTAAAATTATTATGTCTACAGATTCAAGTCCAAGGAGATGAATATTGGTGTGACGGATGAATATCTCACTGGAATCCTCAGAACCCAGCTCCAGCAAAGGAGATGAGGGTAAGAATATACAACTATAATCTATAACTAAATATTTTTTAAACAATGATTGCTTGTGTTGTATTTTTTTTAATACACAATACATACATTAATAAATGTTTACAACATGAATAAAATAAATTTAAATAACAGTACTAAAATATTAAACTAAATAAATATTAAACTATATAAAACTAATTTCATAAATAAATTTACAAAATAAATAATTTAGTTAAAGTATGTTTATGTTAATAAAATTTAATTAAAGATGGACACACTCTCCCACACTTGTTAATTTAATTTAATTGTTAATACCCATTAATTTAATTTAATTGTTAATACCCATTAATTTAATTTAATTGTTAATAAAATTTAGTTAAAAATGGACACACTCATCTGTCATTTTCCAGCGTTGTCAAATTTAACAGATTGTATTATTTTTAAGGTTAAAATCAAGAAGAAGAAGAAAGAAAGCGTTGCTGCCTAACCGGTCTGGAGCAGCATTCTTAAAAATCCATGCAGATGTAAGCATCGACAAAGAGGCTTCACAGACAGTGGACTTTGTAAAATATTATTAGAAATGTAAAAATAATGTGCATAATAATATCGAACCATGAGTACTTTAGTGTATTAAGTGAAAAATGCAGTTTTGAGATATCGGCGTTAGATTTTATAAATTTCTTTATCAAATTGATTTTCAATTATTTGTTTTAGAATTTTTTGAATATTGCAAGGATTTGGATTGCCTCACATGCACCCATCGATAAACCTTATATTTGCTTATAAGGTTTATCAATGGGTACAGCATAATATAACTATTTTATTATATTTTGATTGAGACAAGGTTTTATAAATGAGATAAATCATTTAGACCTTCCGACAAATCTGGTGTTTTTAGTATATCTAAAATTAGTGTTTTGCTTTCCTGAATGGGAACATTAATGAATGATCTTGCAATATCAAATGATACTAACTTTTCATTCAATATCTTTTAAGGTATTGACTACATGAAATTTTAATTGTATACTTTGGTTTAAATACGTTGGAGTTATTTAATATTTTTGTAATGATTGAAGTTATTTTGAATGTTGGGGAATTGCAGTACATTGGGATACTGCTGATCTGATGGGGCTGTTTCCTTTGTGAATTTTGAGAAAGCCGTATAATTTTGCGATCATTAACACTGTTTGCCTTTTTTCCTTACAAATTAAACTTATGGAAGTTATTGTCCGATCGTCCTGATGAAGATATAATACAGTATCGAAATCATTAGACGTTTAAAAAAATATGTGTGGTTTTTAACGCTATAAGCATAAAAAATATTAAATCATTTGTTCTACTTTTTTAGTTTCAAACCGCTTGATCTTACTGACCGGTTATATTATTTGCAATGCATTGTAAATGATGTCTTATTGATATCTGTTCTTGTATACGCTTATTTAATTGAAAATAATTATTCTGAACATTGAAGTGTAAAATGACAATTGAAAAGAATACTTTTTTTGTTGTGTATCCAGAATAATTATTATGTATGTGTAATGTATATGTATGTAAGAATCGTTGAAAATACTGTCAACCCATTAGAATGTACTCTGTTTATCATATCTTCACACTTTTGATCATTTAGATGATATTCCTAACCTTTTTTTATTATTTTAAAAATTTATTCTTTAAATAGGAAATATAATAATTTTATATTTCTTTATATATACAGCATTACATATAATTATTTAAAATTTTATTCTAACTAAAGTATCACATATTTTTTTAGTTTCCTCTTAAAGTTGTTATATTATTTACATCTCTAATGTCCCTGGTAGTTTTATGTATAGTTTCGTTGTAGTAGTAGTTTTATATATAGCACTGTGCATGATTAAAATTTGTGATTTTTTTTTAATGTAATCTTTTCATCTTCTCTTGTGCAGTGCAGTGTTTGTGTTTGTTTTTTCTTAATACTTCAAAGATGTATTAAGAAAAAAATTAATTAATTATTAATTAATAATTATTTTAATTATTAATTCTATTTCTACTTATGTATCCATTATTAATTTTATACATAAGTAGAAATAGAATTAAATTTAATTATTTGTCTATTATTGGTAAACTTTCTAGCACCACTTTAATTCTTGTGTATTGATTTATTTTTAGTATAATTCTTAATGCTTTCTTTTCGAGTATTGTTATTTTTTCAATTCTTCTTCAACCCAGAAATAGTATACTGCCGCAGTAGTTGATGTGGGGGACAATTATTGCGTTATATAATATATTTTTGCACAATTCTGTTTTGATCTCTTCTGATTCTTTC
The DNA here is from genome assembly GCA_016648135.1 of Agrypnia vestita. Lineage (NCBI taxonomy): Eukaryota > Metazoa > Arthropoda > Insecta > Trichoptera > Phryganeidae > Agrypnia > Agrypnia vestita. The sequence continues at coordinate 2,869 of JADDOH010004195.1, forward strand.
CAAGGGTGAAATTCATTTTGCTATTTTTTGTTACATATTTTGTGTTCAATGTAAAGTTTAGTTTATGATTTATAATTGCTCCCAAATATTTTACATCGAATTGGGTAGGAATTTATTGCAATGTTTTTTTTAAATCAATATTTGTTGAATTTTTCCAATGTATATTTGTACTTAAAACAATCATTCTGAATCTAAAAAATATATTATTTGAATGTTACATTTTTTATCACATCACTTAAATAATATTAGTAATAATATTAACAGGCAATGAAAATTGACTACCACATGAATACGAAGTGTAATCTTATTTTGTATAATCATCACAAATCATTGATTTCCTTTACCTATTAAAATGGTAGCTTGTGGTGTAAATTATTTACTGATCAATGTTACATTTTATTTTCTAAAATATTAATAATTACAAAATATATAATATTGAATTTTTATTTTCTTTGCGAGTTTTGGTATTTTAAAAAATATTAATTCTATGTTTTTGAATTGAATGAATTTTAAATATGAACATTGTTTTTAAAACAAAATCATCTATTTTAATCTGAAATTATGTTCATTATGTAAACATATTCCTTCTCTAAACATGAGATTTTTCTTTTACAGAGAGGTAGTGTGTAAAATTTAAAAAATATGCTGTAACAATATTGACAATTTAAAAATAATTGTCAGTTTTCTTTGCCAATTCTTTTTCTGACTCTTATTATAGAATTGGTGGATAATACATTTTTAATTAAATGTACCATCTTTTATTGTTAAACCTTATTTTCATTTTCAGAAACAAACAGCCGTGTTCTGAAAATTGTAATATTGCTATTTCTGTATCTTGACAGTTATTTTATAACATTGTAATGCAGTTAATTTTGACATTTTAAGTTTGACAGATTTGAAATTAATGAATTCAATCAATCAGAAAGCTCTAAAACGTAAATAAACGAAAGTAAAATAAGTTATTCATAATATGTGAATAACTTAGCGTTTGTTTACGTTTTAGAGCTTATCTGATTATTTGAATTCGTTAATTTCAAACCTGTCAAACTTAAAACGTTAAAATTAACAGCATTATAATGTTATACAATAACTGTCAAGATACAGAAATAGCAATATTGCTATTTTCAGAATACGGTCTAAATATTCATTTAATTGAAATAAATAAATAAATAAAGAAAAAAAGGACAAATATATAAATAAATAATAATATCTCCCATAGTCGCAAGATGTCACTTTGCAAATAACAGTTGCCATTCTATTTTGGTCTATATTCTGTGTGTGGATCACAGAATATATAGTCCGTCCAACTTATCTGGAGAATAAAGGAGGGCGTCCCAATCGTTGTGGTACTGCCCATAGTCTAAAAATTATCTCATTTGTAGGGAATTTTATGCAAATTCGTTTTTTCTTAAACAAGTTATTAAGCAGTATACGACACGATAAAAAACAAAAAATGTAAACTAACGTACAAATAAATTTATCAAAATATACATTCGTAAAATACACAACATCACAAAATGGCGTTTTTTCAAAATCAAAGAAAAATACAATTTTCAGGAAAAAAAAACAAACAATAATAATTCTTTTAGGCCGGCGCCACATTACGCAGATCTTCCGCCGCGTTTTTTCCGTTGCGCCAAATCGGCAAAGCAAATAGATCGACCGATCATCCGCGTAGTGTGTTTAATAAGCGCATATTGTATGGAAAGAAATGTAGCGATGTTCCACGACAGAAGAGACGCGGCGGAAGATGTTTAACTCAGTAACACCTAAGGATATCAATCGGTTTAGGGCCGTTGTATCAACTTGGTTTATAATCTTTCGTTCAAAGCATAGATATTTTGCATTTTCCACCGATCAAACAACTCGCTCTCGTAAGAATCTATGAACTATTGCTATAAAGGAAGTTGATGCAACCAGTCTTTAATGTGCATAAATAAAAAAGTTTATTTTTGAAAAAAGATGTTTATACAAATGAACTCGTTAATGAATTATGTAATAAAAAGTATAAATAATAAAAATTCTATGTAAAGTTATCGAATAAAATATGTTCTAAAACTTTTCCCATCTTACGGCATCTAATTCAATTTTTCCACTTATCCTTGTTCTTTTTTTTCCGGGTGTAGATATTTTAATACCCATTTCCACGGCCACTTTACCTTCTTTAACTATTTATTATTTTGTAAATTGCCGATTCAGAAATACCTGAAGAAATTGTATAATAGTAAAATAAAAAACCAAGTATGGGAAAATCATTTTAACCGCATGGCAGCACTAACCTGAAATGGCGGCAATAAGTCTATGAACAAAATCAAACGGTATAATTGGGGCTTTTAGACGTTGTTCCTCTTCAAAAAACGTGTGCATTTTCAAGATTATTTCCCGAACACCGCTTTTAATGGTTTTTGGCATGGTGACAATCTAAAATTTTCTTAAAAAACTATCGAAACAGTCGTGAACACCTGTGTAAACAAAGTCTGTCAAAGGTCTGTCAGCTGTAGATAATCCAATATGGCGTCGTTAGTTCCAAATTTGGCCATTCTTCAGATAAGTTAGACGGACTATAGTGGTGTGGATCAGTGGATGTCAAAATAGAAAAAAAATGCTGAAGCTGAACAAACGGCATATACTGACGTGATACTGACAACAACTGACGGACTGTGTTTTTACCGGTATTGAATCAAAAAGATTTAATCTATAAATATGTCAGACGACGACGAAGATGAAAGAGATATGTTCAATCCTACAAATATGGTGAAGATCCAGAAAGAAATAGAACGACGTAAACAAAATGAAGAAACCCGGGGAATGTTTGTGTCTGGTTGGGACGATGATGACCAGGGTATTGTGGAAGAAAAAAACCCTCACGGTAATCTTTATTTACATCTCATGTAGATAGTTATTCATAATTTTTACCTTCATGGTACGCAATTTGCAGAAAATCGCTCACTCATGCATTCGTTTAGGAATTTTATTTGCCGATGCGTCGTTTACGTTAGCTGGATATCACGAAATCCAAAACGAAAAGTGAAGCCAGCGAGCTAATCGCAGGGTGCAAGGTAAATGAAGTTTTTGTGTAAAAATTATATTGATTGCTTTAAGCTATTCTACTCATGCCATATTGGTTCTCACCAATAATAGGATATTTTGCATTTTTTAGATTGTAAACAATAGCCATGACTATACTTTGCATGAATTGACTGCACATCTGTAACAAATCTCTGATCTTATATTTCATGAAAGTTCAACTTCAATTGCAAAGCCGGAACAAATTGCCTAAATGTTGATCTAAAATGCGCCAATTTAGACAGTTTCTAGCTTTGTTGTCTTCAAAAGACATCGTCATAGTTATTAATTATTATATTCCCACTGGAACATTTTCTTATTGATATTTTTTAATACCAATATGGTAATCTTTTACAGAAACTCCACAGAAAGAAATACTTTGGGCCGCAGAAAAGGGAAAAATAGATGTTGTATACAAATTATTAAAGATCAATTCAGATCTTGTCAATGCCGTGGATGAAGATGGGTACACACCGCTGCACAGGTAAATCATGGTTGCTCACATTCCTGAAATGGAGCATACCTGTAGCGAAAGGCAAACTAACATTCTATAATAATAGAAATTTGAGGGGGGGGGGAATACGAGTTTCTATCTTTGCTCACTTTTAATACTTATCACTACTTGGATTGAACTTGCAAGTTGCTGCAACTATAATAGCACACAGCGAGACACAGTGAAATAAATCTTATGTTACATATTTAAATTTTGTTCTGGAAATAAAACTCAAGGGCCAGCTTCAGATTGGTAGAAAAAAGCAAAAATGGATACAGAATATTGATTTCTTACAACTATTTATTTTGAAAAGTTTGAAAGAGCAGAAGGCATTAAATTACCAATATTTGTTCTATTTTAACAAGCAATAGAGAGATGCATGTCAAATCTCAAGTATAGGTATTTTCATATAAGCTTGCAATTGAGTTAGTGTGAGCACAGTGCGTATTATGTACATTTTTTCGTTGTGTTAAGTTTACCTATACGAGAAGGGCATATCCGTAAACTTAACACGACAAAACAATGAGCGTATTACGCACTGCACCCACATTTACTCAATTGCAAGCTTATATGAAAAGAGCTATACACACAGTTGGTAACTATTCACCGTTTTTTTTTTAAATATTTTGTAACAACCAAGAATTAAAACAAACTCCAATTTTTTATTCCTGATTTATCATCTAAGCTAATATCACCAGTGAACAAACCACTCAGCATGTTATTTCGCTAATCATTTCTTCACTGAAAAGATCTTTGAGATTGCAAAATGACCCGGCAGTTTTCCCACCCTTTCTCAAAATGGTAAAGCATATATTTATGTGCATGGTTTTTTATGCACATTTTAATTTCCTAAGCCTATCCATAAATTATAGAATGATAAATGTCAATTCAACAAAAAAAAAACTGCAGATAATTATGCATCAATCTAACATGAAAGCCGAGAGTTGTCTCCAAAAAATTTCTTGGGATAAAATTTTATGACTCAAGTCGAAAATATCTCATAAATCTTTTTGGACTTGGGCCAATCAGTACGCAGACCTTTAATAAAAATTTACTTTTCTTCTTATATGAGTATCTGTAACACATCCCCTGAGGTTTATCAAATCATTTTTATTAGGTACTAAAGAATTATGACTTTTTAGAGCATGTTATTGTGATCACTTGGAAGTGGTGAACCTCCTGCTACAGCACGGTGCTGATGTGGGGGCCCGAACCAAGATGGGTTGGGAGCCATTGCACTCTGCCTGCCAGTGGAATCATCCCAATTGTATAGCTCGACTTCTAGCCGCTGGGGCTAATGTCAATGCTCTTAGCAATGGAGGTAATTTATAATAACCGTTCATATTATAACTTGTCTGATCTACAGTAATGATGTTCACCTAGTGGTAAACAGATTGAATAAACGTGAGTGCCTAGTTTTTAACCTTTGGTATGCCGGAATGTGGATCTGTGCTACCTCCTTAAACTGCCGCTGCGCGGATCCTTTTTTCCTAGAAAATTCAAAAAAGTAATGTCGTACCTAATTGGAATTCAAATTAATTTGATTTCATGAACTTAAAATTTGATAAAAGTTGTTTTCAAATATATATGCAAGGTGTCTCATAGCTAGTAGCAAAAACTTTACAAGGTGGATTCCTGCCTTGATAATGAGTCGAAAATGTTCAAACAACTATGACCTAATATCAATAGTTATGGAGACATGTAATATCAAACTTTCCATTTTTTCCCAATATTTCTGACATATTTTTCGCAAAAAGTTGAACTACCAATACAGTAATTTTTTCAAATTATGAAAAAAAAAATTACACGGGTCTTATGTTTTATTTGAGTTATATCGAAGTGAATGAATTTTCCAAACTGCCGCAGCGCGGATCCGTGCTTCTATGCCCGCATGTATTTTTACGTTTATCTATTATAATATTACGGAATAAAGTTATTCTTACTGAACAAATGAATGTTCTCAATCAATCAGAATGGTGGAAAAAAGTTAAAATTCATTCTTAGAATGAACTAAAAGTAAGCCATATTTTCTATGATCGATGCGAAAGGTATGCGACGGTTTTTTATTGTTTATTGAAGTAGTTGCTGATAACGGTGTCTAAGTTGTTGTTTATTTTGCATTTTTATTATTTTGCAATAGTTTGAAGTTAAGAAGAAGAACATGACGTAAATGTGTCTGTTGGTAGTGTAACATAACTTGGCGTGCGGCAAGATTGGAACTAAAACCCGCCCCGCCCGCACCCGGCGGTAACCCCTCGCCGTGTAATTCAATACAATTTTGTATTTGCTCGGGAGCTGTGACATCTTGATTACCAGTATACACTGAATTATTATGTCCAAAACAACCAAAACAGTCCAGGGTGGTGCAAGAACAATTGCCAATGAAGTATTAAAGTTTTGCGAAGCTGAAAAAGCAAATAATGGACTGATATTATTGTCTGACAGTTTGACAGATAGAACGGCCGCCGCGGAGCGCGCTGTTACCCGACCAAATTTATATTGAAGGCTCTGACACTGGTCACCGGATATTCAGTACTTTATGTATTGTGTAATAAATTTATAACCTGGCAACTTCTGTTTTGCGACAAGGGCGCCCTCCCTCGCACGCCAAGTTATAGTGGTGACACTTTAGTAATGCGTACATGGAATAAAAGTATAATTAATATTTTTACTACGTAAATATTTTTAAACTAAGGAGAACATATGTTCCATGGGACGAGGCTTGAACCTACAAACGAATGGATGACTAACTAGGCGACTGTTTTAACCACTATCTCATTATAGATGGAATTAATACGTTTTCTGATGACTTTGTTGTTTTATTTATTAAAAACAAAACTAAACGTCTACTTCAACTTAATGCAATCTATTTCTATGCCAATTACTTTTTTATTTCAGATCAAACTCCTCTTCATATAGCTACATCCAGTAGCCATTGCAGAAAGATGTTACAGTTGTTGTTGTTACACCCTGACATTAATGCGCATATAAAGAACCACAGTGGTGATTACCCCAAAGACATTGCGAGGCGCCAGGGTGTTTACGATTATCTCTTTGAACTAGCAGAGCCCGCTATTGATTACATAAAATCACCAAGTTTTACAGAAAATCCGTTCATGTCTGAATAATATAGAAAAACAGCAAATTATAATTTGCTGTTTTTCTAACAGATAAGGGCATTGGATTACACTTTTCTGAATAAATCAATGGAAATCAACCCCTTTGAGTTACTTACTTTAGTTAAACTATTACTACAGACTAGATCAGCGGTTTCCAAAATTTTTCATTGACGGACCCCTTGGGATCTGGCTAAATTGCTTTGGACTCCTAATTAGTGTAAATTTAGTTTGTAAGTTTTTACTGTGTTAAATAAGTTTAAAAATTAAAGAATACACACTTTTTTATTTTATTTTGCCTTTAGTAAAGAATGGTGCCACTTTTCTTTTTTAATTGTCATAAATCAAGGTTGATTATTGAAATTCGAGCGAGAAAAAATGATTATTGAAATTGGGTGTGCGAAGACAAGACAAAATATAATTGTGTTAGTATAACGAAGCACCAGAAGTCTGCGGATCCTAGTTTGAAAATCGCTGAACTGACTAAGACTGAATTCAGAGAATTGGCCTCCAATATTGAACTTCTTATATTATACTATCACAGTTAAGGTTCCAAGGTTATTGCCAATTGAAAAATTGTAATTTATTTTATTATTTAATAAATATAATTCTTAATTTAAAATATCCATAATAATATGTACTGCACATTTAGGTTACTTCCACAACATCATCTTCCTCTGGAACTTGTCCCCAAACTTTGAAGTCTCCTCCTGAGGCGCTTAGAAACAAGTTTTGGCTCGGGTGCATAGTTAGAGAATGCACAACAGAGTTGGGTGTGTGAATGAATCTTGCGACAACTTTAGCAGTTATCAAATCCCAACACCAAATGTCGCCCGTTGCCGATCCTGATAATACTTGAGAATCTGTGTTGCTCACACAATTTTCTAAAGAATAACCCTTTGATGTATAGCCAGAATATCTGAAAATAAAAACCAGTTCTCCATTCCATATATTTATTTCATGGTGAGTTTGAATACATTTGTATGTGCTTGTACATTGTGTGCGATCAGTAAGGAGCACCAAAGTTAAAATATTTTTACTTTGCAATATGAATATTAGAGGCATTATATGAACTTAATGAATGAAATACCATATTAGTCAGAATACAAGTTTTTTTGAATGTAGGATATGTTTTATACCTCGGAATGTTTGGGAATACTGTTAGAAAATTTTGGAACACGTATATTAGACTAGCTTTAACCTGTGCTATACAGGAGTGTGCAGTGAGAACAAGAAACATGACTTTTTTCTAAGCACATATTTTGGAAAGAAACCTAATTAAAAGATATATCTCATAATATTCCTATCACAACAATCAACATATTATTCAGATTTTAATATTTCATAATACTCGCATAAATAATAAAAATATCATTTTTATTCAATAAATTAACAAGCACATAATATAAGAACAGAATCATTTTCATTAAGTACAACATTTGCCAAATTATTTGTAAAGAGTTGAAGTTTTAAAAATTAACTTATGAATGAATATTTTGGAAGAAACACCGGTCTTGAAAAAAAAAACATTTACATCAAGATTTATTTATAAATTTTTTGAATAAATCAACTCAAGATAAACAATTGGCAGCAAACACTGCAAAATTTTAATGACTAGTGAGGAGTTTAATTATACATCATACTATTTGACTTGTTTCACAGACAGGTGGAGTATTAAACGTTAATTCGTGCCGTGCCCTAGTTGTGGATTCAGGACCCACTCCATCGTGTATACACAATTGCTGACCTGGAACAGGTTAATAAATCATGTCGAAGAAAGAGTCTATCCATCTCAAAACTCGAGTGCATAATGTATAATTAAACTCAATTAGAGTAATAACATGGTTTTATTACATCTGTTTTAAAAACTACAATTATTAATTATTGACATCTTTGTAAACTTACGTTGACAATAATTCTCCTGTACTTTTGTCCATCAATCTTATTTTATCATCTGAACAAGAAACAACAGTGCACTGTCCGTCATGCGTAAGTGAAGCATATGTGATGGCTTCTGTAAATTAAAAATACACTTAATATAATTGGACTGGAATACAGTAAACAAACGCGCAAATAAAGACCTGAATGTACTGAAATCCTGGTTCGACAACAAATTACTCTCCCTAAACTCCGAAAAAAACATACTGCATTCCCTTTGCAATGAAAAAACATAAAATACCGCCTAATATAAAAATTACCACCCACAATAACAACTGCGACAGAATGACCTGCAACAACAATTCATGTTCAATAATAAACCCAAAAAATGAAATCAAATATCTTGGAGTAATTATAGACCAACATCTTAAATGGCATAGCCATATCAACGAATTGACAAAAAGAATTAGAAGATGTATATGTTTTCATAAGACTACGAAACATTTTAAGCATAGAAAATTTAAAAAAGGTATACTATGCAACTGTCCACTCACTACTCCAATAAGGAATAATAGGGTGGACGGAACTTATAATAAATCGAATTAAAGTAATTCATAGAACAATAATTGAGCCCTTGCCCGGAATAACGTTGTATCCAACACAAATGTCAACTTTGAGTTATTGATGGAGTTATGTTAAGTATGTTATTATGCATCGATTAAGGTAAATAATATGTCAAGAAAAAAATATTTAGGCTTCTGGCTGCATTTTAAAGTTATTGGTTTGTGGAATAACGTTGTATAGTGTTTCTCAAAATGGCGTCGCCGAGCGTCAATATCGTGGAGCGTGGTTTAATTCACACGAATAAAGGGAGAAAACGAACATCTAATGTTTTAAATTGGAAAGATATCAAAGCCAATAAGTTGAAGGATGCAGGAAAGGAGTTTTTATCCAGAAAAAATATTATCAAACCTGCAATTGACCCGCCAGAACATGTTTGTGGAATAACGTTGTATACGATTTGGCAGTTCTGATTGATATTGTGATTTCATATGTGACAATATTATTTTGTCGAACGTTAACCGATTTTACTCAATTGATTTATCCATATTGATATTTGAAATGCTTTTTGATAATAATACTGGCTTTATAGTGCTCTTTATATCGTAACTTAATATAACACCGATACAAAAAGTTTATTTAATTCCTCATTCTTTTTCGCAGGGTCGAGTTTGTGCCAAAAACGTTTAAATCCGGGATGATTTCTCCATTTTAATATCAAGATAAATATTTAATCAGTATTCAGGTTACTGAATTACAATGAAAAAAGTAATCATCTCGTCTTGTGTATTAAGAAATTGAATGTCCGACGCCGTATTCAGCAAACAGACGGAGATATGTAATAGTATGTACGAGAGACTTATCGTTCCGTAAAAGATCTTTACCTACTAATGATCTCATCACAATCAGAGCTCAAACCTTCCACAAAGAATTAGAATCATGGACCTCCTATAGCTTTCTACCAACTATTTGTGGAAGGAGGGCAAGATTGGCTACCGTTTGGAAAAAAATCATGCAGTTAGGGAGCCTGGAACTAACTTCAATGTATTCCAATCTACTGGCAATAAGACTGTTAAGCTCAAGGACCTCATGACATTTGTGAATTCATGTTAGATGAGCACATGCTGCTTTTAAAAGGCATTATCAAGTAAAGTAGAATAAAAAAATCCATTTTGTGGAATAACGTTGTTTGTGAAAATTTCATATACAACGTTTTTCCACTGATTCAGCATGTTTTTTTACAATAGATTAAAATTTAATTGACTTTTCCCCCTATTTTATATTGAGATTAGTTAAGAATTATATATTTGTTATATTTAAAATATAAAATGTAATAAATTGTAACTGGTTTCGTTTTTTCAATTTTTCTCGGAATGAGAGAATTGTTGGATACAACGTTATTCCGGGCAAGGGCTCAATTATTAAAGTCATACTTAAAAAGAATCAACATTCTCCACACAAACACTATTCAAAATATTTCCAGTCCCAAAGGTAGAAACTATATACAAAAAAATATCAATTATGCAACTAATCAAAGAAGACGAACATATAAAATTAGAAAAAAACACATCACCATGAAAGATTACAAGCCAACTTTAAAATCAATACAAAAAAATATCAACAAAATTTCATGTACTCAAGCATAACATTTTTTAACAATCTTCCAATCGAAATAAACAATTGAAAAACAAATTACACAACTAGAAACAATTACCCCCAAAATCAAGAATATTTATTTCACTCCACTACTTCATTCCAAATATATTATGTAAAATAATTACATATGTATATGTGACAAACAAAGCAAAGTACCTCGTCCGAACACAAGAGCCAATGCTCTTAAATGGAGAGGAGAGGTGCTATGTATAACAAAATTATGTAATAATGTAATAAAAAAAATATATATTTAACAAAAATTATGCAAGGTTTATGTGCTTGGAATGAAAATATCTTACCTCCTATAAAATCTGATGTCATCTGCCCAACTCTCAAATCATATAGCCTCGTGTGGCAGTCCACAGAACTAGTTAAAATTTCATAATCAGTTACTTGGATTGATGTTATGCAGTCCTTCGCATCTGATAATACCTTAAAAATATTATAAATTAGCCAAATAATACATGCTTGTTAATGCATGCAACTATGTTTGTTATACATAAATAATTGCTGGGAATGATTTATCGTACACACTAAGTATCAAATTAAACAAGTGACACAATATGAAATTTTTTAAAGAAATTAATGTTGGAAAATTGGAAAAAACAAAATATGCTGGGAATCCCTAATAAACAGAAAAATGTGTCATATTATTTCACAAGAGTAATCTAAATATAATAATTTGTTTGTCTGTCGTAACTTGCTGAAATGATAACATTATATAATTAGAGTGTGATTCGATCAGCGCGGGACTCAAGGGTCATTCTCAAAGAATTATTAGTATATCCCGTGATTTTTTACAGGTGTACGGCTAGTGTGGTAATAAGTGAGTAAACACAAGTTCTTTGCGAAAGAAATTGTGAATCTTGGATAAGAATTTTTAATGCATCATGCCCCATGCCATTTGGATCATTTAAAATTTTTCTTTTCTATAATTGAATAGCGCTCCATGTCTGGAGTTGCTCAGGATCAAGAAGATAAAATGGAGGGAATTCTTTGTTTTCCGTAGATCCTAGGAGTAAAGATGTATGGGAAATTTGGTGAGTTGACTATATTTTCCTTAGGTTCCTAGATTGCGACTGAGCAAAATTTGGAACAGATGTCATTCAATATATGTAATACGTATGTATTTATATTGAGGTGATAAAACTATTTTAAACATATAACCAATGGTTACTAACTTATCAAAGAAAATGATTTATACTTGGATTGGGTCATTTTTTCGTGAACGAAGATCCCAGCACATCACCGTGTTATCATGAGAACCAGAAATGGCAACTGTAGACTCCTCATTAAACCTTGGAAATTAAAAAACGTACAATGTAAAATAAATATAAATGTGAATAATATAAACACGGATTAAGATATGGATAACAATATGAATAGAAGCAGGCCTAGGGTTATACAGTCGTGTTTGAATCTGATGAAGACTTTTATTTGTTATTATCTGTGTTGTCGAATTTCTTATTCTTAGGAAATCTGTAGAATAAAGAATGAAGATATTAGGAAAGAATGTAAAGCTGATCTTAGCATAGTCAGTTATCTGGATTTTCGATTATCCAAATGCCTTCTGACAACAATTAGTCCGATTAATCGAATCTCTACCGTATTTAAATCTCTAATTGTTTTTAATTACAAATTAATTTAGGGAATTGTGTTACAACAAATAATTTGTGCAAAAAAAAATTATATCAAAATCATGTAAAAAAGAGATATTTATCAATATATTTATTTATTTTTCAAAGCACATTTGCACCCATCACAAATGATGTGATTATTAGCCTAGTGATAAGACACAACAGATCAAGTGGTCGGAAGGTTCGAGCCATGTTTCAGGAGATCACCTATATGTTAATTACATAATTAGTAAGTCTTTTTTTAAGATGTAGAAAATTTTTGATCCATGACCACTAAATCAGCAAACTGTTTGTGCGGATGTTTATTTCTCTCCCGGAGATAAGCTCTGGGAGCAAGTGAAGGTGTACAAGTAAAATAACAGATTAAGACAGAGGATATGAGGCGGAGGGTTCGCCCGAGACGTGTCCCAGTGATTTTGTCGACTAGACACTAATTGTGCATACTTAACCCGACACGGAATTGGGTTAAGTATGCGCAATTACTAAATTGTTGGGTCGGCACAAAATTACGTCACTACAGATGCAATAAAATACGAATATTTTAATAAACTCTTAAAAAACAAAACTTAAGTGTAATTTGTAATATTAAATTAAATACGGTACATAATGGAGTTCTGGTACCGACACTAATGTATGGAAGTGAAGCCTGGAGCTGGCAGAAGAGGAACGAAAGTAGATTGAATGCAGTGGAGATGAGGTCCCTTAGACGTATGTGTGGTAAATCCATGTATGATAGAGTAAAGAATGAAGATATTAGGAATGAATGTAAAGCTGATCGTAGCATAATACAGAGAATAAAAATAGGGTCGCTCAGGTGGTTTGGGCATGTTGAGCGAATGAATGAGGAAAGAATGGTAAGAAAGATATATGATGCAAGTGTTGACGGCGCCAGAAAAAGAGGGCGACCACGGAAGACGTGGCATGACCAGATTAACCAGATACTGGAAGATGGTCCTGTTAGAAGTCTGAACAACCGTCGAGCTTGCATGCGAAGATGTATGAATGTAGACGAAGCGAAAGTTGTATGTCAGGACAGAAAAGTATGGTGCTCTATCCTCTCTGCCTACCCCCTCGGAGAAACGGCGTGATGGTAAGTAAGTAAATTAAATCACTTTCTAAAATACTGCAAAACATTAAGTAAAAATATGTTCAATCTTACTTCACACAGCAAACCGTGCCAGCATGCCCTCTGAATCGCCTCAGTGGCTGGCCTGTGCTGACGTCCCATAGAATAACAGATTTATCTGTACCACATGAAGCAATATGACTGCTATCGCAAGATCCTACAGCATCAAGAACTTCATTTCCATGACCACCATAAACCTTGAGCATAAGATTCCTGTGAGGATTCCATAACTTTATCTTTTTATCGGCACCGCAAGTGAGGCAGTAAGAACCATCAACTAAAACAATTAAGTCAATATTTTGGTATAAAAAAAAAAAATTCTGACAAACAATGTTATGGCGGTTGATGCACTAAAATATTGTACAGTCTGGCTATGAAATGTTGGAATTTGAATTTTTTTACAGTTAACCTAAAAACTCATTTCGGAAATAAAGTATTCAATTTATACTGAAATGCCACAAAACTTATCTGATTAAATTGAAAAATTTAACATACCATTAAATCTTATAGCTCTCAGAGCGCCTTGCTTTGCTTCTATAGTTTTTAAGCAAATTACATCCATTGTGGTTGTAGTTTGTATTACAATGAATGAATTTTCTTTAAAAGTTTGTGCGGTTCATACATACATACATAGAGTAAGTACATTAAACTTAAAGTATGCGTCACATAATAATTAAATTGTGATACAATTAACCGCGTTTACCATTCACTCATTTATGATCGCAAATAAATGCAAATCTTCCAAACAAACGTATCTGTCATCTGTCACCATCACCACAGAATATAGACATATAGTCCGTCTAACTTATCTGAAGAATGGCCAAATTTGGAACTAACGACGCCATATTGGATTATCTACAGCTGACAGACCTTTCACAGACTTTGTTTACAGAGGGGTTCACGACTGTTTCGATAGTTTTTAAAGAAAAATTTAGATTGTCACCATGCCAAAAACCATTAAAAGCAGTGTTCGAGAAATAATCTTGAAAATGCACACGTTTTTTGAAGAGGAACAACGTCTAAAAGCCCCAATTATACCGTTTGATTTTGTTCATAGACTTATGCCGCCACTTCAGGTTAGTGCTGCCATGCAGTTATAATGATTTTCCCATACTTAGTTTTTTATTTTACTATTATACAATTTCTTCAGGTATTTCTGAATCGGCAATTTACAAAATAGTTAAAGAAGGTAAAGTGGCCGTGGAAATGGGCATTAAAATATCTACACCCGGAAAAAAAGAACAAGGATAAGTGGGAAAATTGAATTATTATGAATTAAGATGAGAAAAGTTTTAGAACATATTTTATTCGATAATTTTTTTACATAGAATTTTTATTATTTATACTTTTTATTACATAATTTATTAACGAGTTCATTTGTATAAACATCTTTTTTCAAAAATAAACTTTTTTATTTATGCACATTAAAGACTGGTTGCATCAACTTACTTTATAGCAATAGTTCATTTAAAGCATAGATTTTTACGAGAGCGAGTTGTTTGATCGGTGGAAAATGCAAAATATCTATGCTTTGAACGAAAGATTACTATTAACCAAGTTGATACAACGGCCCTAAACCGATTGATATCCTTAGGTGTTACTGAGTTAAACATGGTGGTCATGATCATTAGGTAAGAGACACCGAATAAAACCGGCGCCACACTGCGCGGATCTTGCGCCGCGTCTCTTCTGTCGTGGAACATCGCTACATTTCTTTCCATACAATATGCGCTTATTAAACACACTACCCGGATGATCGGTCGATCTATTTGCTTTGCCGATTTGGCGCAACGGAAAAAACGCGGCGGAAGATCTGCGTAATGTGGCGCCGGCCTAAAATAATTATTATTGTTTGTTTTTTTTTCCTGAAAATTGTATTTTTCTTTGATTTTGAAAAAACGCCATTTTGTGACATTGAGTATTTTACGAATGTATATTTTAATAAATTTATTTGTACGTCAGTTTACATTTTTTGTTTTTTATCACGTCGTATACTGCTTAATAACTTGTTTAAGAAAAAACGAATTTGCACAAAATTCCCTACAAATTAGATAATTTTTAGACTATGGGCAGTACCACAACGATTGGGACGCCCTCCTTTATTCTCCAGATAAGTTGGACGGACTATACTCAGATGTATGTACTTCGGCGAGTTAAATATTTTTACCATAGATGGCGCAACCCGTTTTAGTAAAAAACGTTACTCGTGTAACTTTTTTACTAAAACTTTACCTTTACTTTGGATGGCGCAACCGGGCCTAAGTTCACATCAGCCTTTCGGAATAGACATATCGATATGTTCCGGATTCGATGAAGCCGGGAGAATTGGAAATTGAATCCGCACAAACTAGACACAAGCCTTGCCTCCCGTTCAAGAGTTCCGTTAGACACCTTTGATATACCGGAGTCGGGGGGGTGGGGTCAGAGGTCAGATATATTATCACGGTGTGGTAAACCGGCAGGGAGATCTCAGATCTACGTATGCCGGCGGTTACGCCCTCCCCTAGGTACAATCAAAACGTCAGGTGACTGACTAGGACGCTGATATCTCGAGGCGGGTGAAGGGATATAAAAATAATAAAATCGAAACAATTTCACAAGTTTCTATATTGGGTAAAGTAGCAAATTAATTTACATGAAACATTAATCTTAACCTACATACGACGCAGCAAAGTGGTTACTAATTTAAAAATTACATGAACCCTAATTTAGAGGGAGAGGACAAAATTATAAACAAAGAAAGAAAAAAGACAAAACACATAAAAAATCTGATCTTACTGCTAAAATGGATGGTGACGAGATTAAATTAACACTTCGGTAGAACCAGGTGGGCGGAGAAAAAGTCTTTAGATCGGGGTAACCTGTTTCGGAGAGTTCGGCAGGTGTCTTCTTCGTGCTGCTTCGTGGTGGGCGGCGGCTTCTGGCGTCGGCGTCGTCCTCTGACTG
Source organism: Agrypnia vestita (assembly GCA_016648135.1). Classification (NCBI taxonomy): domain Eukaryota; kingdom Metazoa; phylum Arthropoda; class Insecta; order Trichoptera; family Phryganeidae; genus Agrypnia; species Agrypnia vestita. Next base: position 19,348 of record JADDOH010004195.1, read on the forward strand.
TGCAGGCTACGTCGGCGGCTTCTGGCGTCGGCGTCGTGGCGGTCGGCAGCGGGGCGTCGCTTCTTTTGTCACTGGGCGTCGCGGCGGTACACTGTGCGTCGCGGTTTCTGATACGTCGTTTCTGGCGTCGCGATGCCGATTCGGTGGTCGCTACCGTTCGGACTTACTTTCTTCGAGAGTTACCAGGGTATTCGGCCGGACCGATATTACGGGTCAGGCTAGAGTTCCTGGTTTCTCCACCTTCAGCTTCTAACTTCAACTCATAACTGGTTTCTTGGCGGCTGGCTTCGCCTTATATCCTCTCCCCGGCGACCCAGGGTGTGGTCGCGGGGACTCGAGGGGAAGCCTCCAGTTAGTCTTTCACCGATTGGCTCCTTTGATGTCCGCCTCCGTCGTTCATTCGTCCCTCTCGATCCCTCCTAGGTCCCGATTGACGCTATTGGTTACTGAACCCAATGTTGCCTCCGTTCCGCCCCCTATTGTTCTCCCAGTTTGCGGCTAATCTCGATGCTTCTCTGGTATGTAGGCCTAAACACTTTGTTATTTCACGAACGCTTTGTTCACTGTTCATATCCCTATCCCGTCACCAAAAAAACATTGCAAAATGAATTAAACTTAAGGAAAATATTACAGTACAAATTGGCAAAGGCGGAAAATTGAAAACACAAATTCGCATCAACACTTATTACCCAAAAACAAAACTGCTTACATATACATACTTAATTAAATCGACACGCCAGATAGACATATTTTTATCGACCAGTTATTTCTACCATTATTGACTAATTACATGGGATTGAACGTAGGGTTTCATTAGATCATAGTAAAATTCCTTAAGTATGCATTACAATATCAATCTTATTATTAAGTGTCAGTTTGATTCTTACAGTAGGCCTCCCAATATTTAACGTTATTTATACATTACATCATTACAGGTCAATCCTTATCATTAACATTGATTTAACGCTATTTATACATTACATCATTACAGGTCAATCCTTATCATTTACATTGATTATCTTCGACGCCTCCACAAAATCATTATTATTATTATTTTTTTTTTAATGATAAACCGGACGGTATTTAAAATTTACCACTCCGCATATTCTCTTCCTTTCTTTTTCTTTTTAATTTTTTTTCTTTAACAATGACAACATGTACTTAGTTTTATTTTTAATTTTAGCTTAAATAAAACAAGCTATCGTACTTCTTAGTTGGACCAAACATAATTGTCAATATGTGACATAGAGATACAAAACAAAGGGCTAAAATTATACAGACATCGTGGCATTTCTTAGTGAATCAATTAACATAAAAAACTTATTTACATGGGATACATGCTTCAAGCGGGTCCCCTAATGTTAATGTTCTGTATACATCTTTGTAATTTCTTTTGGGATTACAAAGTACATGAATTTGCATCAACGCCACTTTCCCGAAAGGAATGCTTACATATACTAACATAATCAAATTCGATAAACATTTTTTTCCAAGAAATTATGTTAAACCTTATTACTAGAAGAAAAATTAAGAAAACTTGGCGTAAATTAATTAATGTAACATTATTTACACCTAAATAATGAAAATTCTTACTTCAATATGTAGCTGGATTGAATGCAAAACATTTTTTTTTTAGGACTTTCATTATACTAATCATTATCTTATCAAATCAGCTTTCTTCAACCCCTGGTATAAGAATATAAGAAAAGAATAAAAATAGAGAACACTAAAAAAATTATATAAGCCACATTCCACCAGGCAGACAATTGAAAATTTTCCAAACAAGAATTATTCTGAAACACTACCAGTAGCGGAAGTCCCTACTACAATTAACTAACTTCATAATTTTCGTTATGTTCTTCTTTTTTTTTTTAAAGCGGACAAATAACAAAGTGAATGGTGTACCGTAAAGAGTGAAATTAATTACAAATAAATAATAATAAAGCTCAAAAGCTTTATTATTACTAGATTAAAACAACTATTTTAAAACAGACCGACAAATCATATTGCTTAAACGAGTAATCAAAACAATAATTGCATGTTTACAGATAGGTTATATACCTACAACCTACAATTTGTATAAAAAAAAACACAATATTGGGAGCTTGAATAACTAATGACAAATTAACATTATTCTTAAAAATAATTAAAACTCACAAATTAACATTATTCAACTAGGTGTATGTAATATATGAAAACATAAGACATGAAAGCCTCGATCTAAAGTAATATTAATGTTTATTCCAACACGGCATTTACTTATTTGCAATTAATTAAACTATTTTGTTTCAACCCCGTGTGCTAAAATTCATTCTGCAGACAGATTTCAAAAACTAAAAAGTCGGAATCTTATATCTCTTCAACAGTGTTACATCTTTTCACGAGATAATATTCTATTACGTTATATATTATATATTACATCAATATCAAACATCGTCGGCAATAATACAATCAAGTTTTTTTTCCTTTTGTTACGATCAATACATTTTTTATTATTTGCTACAAGTTAGATTAATTCGGGATGATCTCGTTATTATTTCAAATTGCAATGTCCCGTTCATTTCGGTACTTAACAATAGAATACAGAATAAATGAGAAAACTACATATAAAACGAGTAACATCCACCTGCAAAGGTGGCCTGGGTTATCTAAACTATCATTACCTTACTTAAATTAAACATATCAGTTGCTCATTAATTAGGTACATATTACATTGATATTATGATTCACCACTTTGCCTCAATTTCTAATTCGGCCTCTACCTTCTTAATTGATTGACCCCTGTTATCTTTATTGATAATGACCACCTGGTCGTGCGTTGCGGGATCTTCGTGCCCTTATAATAATAATATAATTTATACGATCCTACATCTCGCGGATAGTGTCGCCATGTGGTGGATCGGTATGTCAGCGCTTTCTAAAACATCTCTATTGTCTGTCGAGGACAATAGTAAGTTTACTGCGACGACTTTCGGAATAATTATCTTGTTTTTCTAAAAAAAATGTCTTCCCAAAACAATGGCGACTTCTCTAACAAACGCA
>JADDOH010004196.1:0-51218 GCA_016648135.1 Agrypnia vestita
AAATTTTCGTTAAAAAAATGATAATTTTAATATAATTTTGGATTTTTCGAAATTTTTCATTACTCGCTTTCGTAGCGTCGCCCGACTCGAGGCCAACGCGTAGGTTAAGCGCCGAACCTGTTTCTACTAGTAAATGGGAAAGGGAGTGTAATAAAAACTTGGTTTTTAAGGGATAGTTTTTTTTTAAATGCTCCAATATGTTCCTTCAAACGTGTAGCGATATTGCGTTTGGTTTGTCCTATGTAGAACGCTCCACAATCGCATGGCACTTCTCGGGAAAACATACGGTTAAATATGTCTAAGGACCGTAATAATAACCCTAACTCTTTAACATTTTACATAACGCAATATTGAAAAAAAATGCTAACTTTGTTGTTGACATTTTGCTTAAAGTATAAGAGTATTTTCTATCCCCCAAAGTTTTTTTTTTTTTACCTTTAGTTAAGAGGCACCTTTATATAAATGATCGCTCTCGCAGTGCTTAGAGTTGATGGCCAGTTAGCGTTGGCAATAAAGTCACACTGTAGTTTAAATGTTTACTAAACAGATTTTAAGAGCTGGGGACATAATTTTAGGAAAAAGATGGCCGCTTGTGGATTTTATGCGCCGGAATACTTTACAATTGCCTGTTATTGCGTGCTTTACCCCATTATTACCAAAGTCTGGAAATGCGTCATAAACTACGTTACGCAGGCGGCAGATGTGTAATAATAATATTTTTGTAAATTTTCGCAACAGGGTGGCTGAATTTAAAAAACTTTTTTGAGTAAGCAACACTGCTAGATTTTAATTCGCAATTAAACCGTGTCGTTGTACCTTCAAAAAATACCGCGAGACATTTTAAACCATGAAAAATATCGGAGGGATTTCAATGATGGGCCGAGTCGAATTTTTTCTAACTCGAGTAACTCGAGTTGAAATTCTGGCTGATCGAGTAGCTACTCGAGTTTTTTTAGAAGCTTTGCAAAAACTTATTTTTATATGCAATGCCGGGTACGAACAGCTAGTACTTTATAAAATGTATTTCGAAATTTAGTTTGATATTCTAAGCATTTTAATATTCTGTATTATTTTTAAAACAAACGACCAATTTTTTTCTTTATTAGTATTAGCTTCACCACCCAATGTCGCCCGTTGTTTGGATCGTTGTATATTTGAATTTAATATTTTTTTACTTTTCACTGAAAAATTATGACAACTCGATGCTTGCAAGAAATAAAATTAAATACTTTTTATACAGGCACACGATGATTTTATTTAGGCATATAAAAAATTATAATTGATTACTGTTATCAGTAGCTTGTTGTTGTAGTAGTCACGACGCTCGCCTTGTGATCTGGTGGTCGGTGGTTCGATCCAGGACACCAGCAAGCTAGTCATACTTTCATGACACCAGTGTGTCTATTAAAAAAAATACTTTCACATTTAATTTTTGAATTTATTGTAATAATTTATTATTACGGTATTATAATAATTTATTGCTATTATGTAAAATTGTTCAGTACTTTTAAGGGGTATCACCCTGAGAGCCTGAAATTTAGGTAGAAATTACAAGCAGATAATTTATTATTGTTATTTTTTTTATTGGTAATTATTAAGGTATACATTAATCAATTATATAATTGCAAAAATTTTGAAAATAAAATGACCGCCACATTACCGTGGAGCTCCTGCGCCGTGACTGAGATGCGACATTCCTCGGTGCGCGTTTTCTGAGACGGAAAATAATATGATACTTATTAAGAAATGAAATGTCTAAAATGTCTGGAAGAATGAAAGGAACGTGGCGATGTCATGAACTAGCGCGATTGACCATAAACAAAGGATAGACAAGAGAAAAGCGAAATAGAAACCGGGGGCGTGCAGTGGGAACATTGATATCAACCCACCCGACTATAATTTCCACCTCCTTTGCCGTCCTTTACCCGTAAGTTTAGTATTAGTAACATTACTGAAGATGATGCGAAAGCATGGAAAATTTTCTAATCGTTATAAACAAATAGACAAAAATTGACATTTTTAATATATTTTTTAAAATGGCCTTTAACGAAGTTACACAAGAAAATTTCGAAAAATGAATATTCTTCCAATATGTCTAATCAGGTCCTTTTTGCAAATAGTATCTTTTAAATTTATTTTCATATTAAGTAGGTACTTTATATTATCATTTTCCATGTCATCATCATCATTCTTGGCACTACAACCCTTGGTGGGTCTTGGCCTCCTCAATAATTTTCTCATCTCGGTCTAGTGTCAGCTCTCTCCAGTTTCGAAGCTCTAAGGCAGAGATATCTTTGAGGACGTTGTCACTCTATCTTAGCTTCGGCCTTCCTAAGCTCCTTCGCCCTATTGGCCTTGAGTTCAGCGGGGACTTTGGTGCTTGATGTTCGGACATTCTCTCCACATAACCCAACCATCGAAGTCTTCCCATTTTTATAAATTTTGTGTCGTTTGGCTCCTTAAATAGAGTATAGAGCTCATTGTTGTAACGTCTGCGCCAAAGTCCATTTTCTAGAACCGGTCCGAAGATACGCCGCAAAATTTTCCTTTCAAAAACGTTCAGTGCTCGCTCATTCCTCTTAGTTAGTACCCACGTCTCAGCTGCGTACGTGAGCACTGGCCTAATAAGCGTTTTGTACACTAATATCTTGGTGTTTCTGGACAGCAGTCTGGATTTTATCTGCTTTTGTAGGCGGAAAAACAGCGATTTGCGCTCACTATGCGCTTCTGGATCTCCTCTGTAGTATTGTTGTTGCTTGTTATCAGGGATCCTAGGTATGTAAATCTTGGTACCGATCATTTTCCATGTACAACTTTATAATATTTTGATCTATACTTCGATCTTTAAATTTTATTTTTGTTATCCTGACTAAGAAGCCATTGGCTTCGAAACATGTTGAATTTTTTTCGATAAATAAGTGGTGTTTACAAAGTTAATTTATATAATTTACAATTATGTCACCACAAAATAAATTTGCTATATTTGAAGAAGAATATTCTTCCGTTTATTTCCATACTCTGCAGCAAGCTCTCTTCTATGTATACAGGGTTATTTGTAAAACATTAATCACCTCGCAGGGCTATATTCCTGCTTTAATTATGAGTTGAAAATGTTCAAGTTATTATAACCTAATATCAATAGTTATGGAGATATGCGACATCAAAGTTTGCATTTTTTAAAAAATATATCTGGTTTATATTTTGTTAAACGTTGGACTATCATTACAGTAACTTATATCAAATATGAAAAATTCATTCAATTCAATAATAATCAATACAAGTCAAATAAAATAATAAAAACCTTTTCAGGGTTTTTATCATTTTATTGAACTTTTATTGAAAATAATGAATTTTTCGTAATCGATATAAGTTACTGTGATGATAGTCCAGCGTTTTAGAAAAAATAAGTCAGAAATATTGAAAAAAATGCAAACTTTGATGTCGCATATCTCCATAACTATTGATATTAGGTCATAATAGCTTGAACATTTTCGACTCATAATCAAGACAGGAAAATAGTCCTGCGAGGTTATTAATGTTTTACAAATAACCCTGTATATAGAATATTTAATTTGAAAAATTCTTCACCAGACATTATTTTAATATGGCCGAAGTTAATTGATAAAAACCCGTACATGGATAAACGAAACTAGCAATTTTGTGTTATTAAATTTCCGTCCAACATCAGCTGGCCGGGAAGCGTCCCCCTGCCTAAAATTTTCGAAGCTTTCCGCCTTAATATATGTCGCGCATTAATCATGTTCCAGACTCAAATGATTTTCTTATTCTCATTAATGTAAATAGGCCTCTCTCTCCCTCATTACCCCTCGCTCTCGCTAATTTTCCGTGTAAGTGGGGGCGCTTCGTCTCTGCTCCGGGTACCTACCCCGCGTGACTAAGTTAGAATTATTTAACACAATTAAAAGTAACCCCCATCCCTAGCAGATTGTGTTTGTAGCACGTGATTGTTTTGTAAACAAGATGGCTACACTTAAAATTCGTAAACTCTGTAATTTCTACTTCTGTCGTGTGGTGTGTGTCAGTGTCTGGTACTGATCAGTGATGGGTCGTAGTATTACATTATACTGAAGTGCACACTATAAACTACACACACCTCAAACTTTAAACTACATAATTCAAAAAGCACACATTAAAGTGCACATAACAAACTACACAATTTTCAATGATAATGTGACTTTTTCAATATGTGAAATTTTTTGCCAATATTTTTTTGAAATTGATGTAAATGAAAACAAATTATTGATGGAGATTTTCATGTGGACAAGATGATCGAAATGTTTGTGGCAGTCGAATGAAGAATAGTTTGGAAACCGAAACAACCTCCCCCATAAATTGAAAATTCTTGAAACAACCCCTCCCTCTCATGAATTAGAAAAATTTACAGTAGTACACTTTTCAAGAAATACTTCTTATAGGTCTTTGTAGCAGATACAATTTTGTAGAACTATTATTAGTTGATTTCATGTAGTTTATTGATGTAAATGAAGTGTGTAATTTTTCAATACCTACTAAAAATGTAGCGCACACTTTGTAGTATTCAAACTGGTGAACGTGAGTGTGCTGCAGTCTTCATTTTGAAATGTACTTTTTCGCTTCATTAGGACTGATAACTCAATTTGTTTTGCAGATTCAAATTGTTTAAGCTAACTAGCTAACTAACTAACCATCACGCCGTTTCCCTGCAGGGGTAGGCAGAGAGGATTGAACGCCACACTCTTCTATCCTGGCACACCACTTTTGCTTCGGCCACATTCATACATCTTCTCATACACGTTCTACGATTGTTGCGGCTTTTAACAGGGCCATCCTCAAATACTTGTAGTACCTGATCGTGCCAGGTCTTTCGCGGACGCCCTCTATTCCTGTTGCCTTCAACATTCGCCTCATATATTTTCTTAACCATCCTTTCCTCGTTCATACGTTCCACATGACCAAACCATCTCAGCACTCCTTTCTTTATTCTATACCACCCTACAGCCAGCATGCATTCACTTCTAATTTGTTCATTCCTCACTCTATCGACCAAAGATTTTCCACACAAGCGTCTTAGTGACCGCATTTCCAACCGCATTCAGTCTACTTTCATTCCTCTTTTGCCAATTCCAGGCTTCACTTCCATACATAAGGGTTGGCACTAGAACGCCATTATGTACCGCTAGTCTTGCTTCTTTTGACAGATTCTTATTGGCCATAATTGCATTTAGTGCACCATTAACTTTGTTTCCCGCAGTTACTCTCCTTTCGATATCATTCTCAGCCTTGCCGTCTCTACTAAACATACTTCCCAAATACACAAACTCGTTCACTTGTTCTAAGCATTCGTTGTTTATAATTACATCACACTTAGTCACTCTTTCGTCTCTCTCGAATACCATCACTTTCGATTTGCTGACATTCATCAAAAGTTCACTCTGCATGCATACATCGGACATCCTGGATACCCACTCTTACTAATATTACTGTGGAGAATACCCGTGAAAAATCACGGAACATGGTTCGCGTCTTTGCTAAGCCGGGGTTATTTGGGAAACATTAATAACCTCGCTGGACTGTATTCCTGCCTCTATCGTGAGTCGAAAATGTTCAAGAAGCCATGACCTAATATCAATAGTTATGGAAATCTGCGACTTCAAAGTTTGCAATTTTTTTTCAATATCTCTGACTCATTTTTTTGTAAAACGTAGAAATATCATTACAGTAACTTACATCAAATATGAAAAATTTATTCCCTTTAATACGAATCAAATAAAAATCCCCGAATTACAATTGGAAAACATTCCAGTTGGAATTTTTGCAGGGTTTTTATCATTTTATTTAACTTGTTTTGAAACTAATACAATTTTCGTAATCGATGCAAGTTACTGTAATGATAGTCTGACGTTTTACAAAAAATAAGTCAGAAAAATTGAAAAAAAAAACATGAAAACTTTGATTTCGCATATATCCATAACTATTGTTATTAGGTCATGGTTGCGTGGACATTTTCGACTCATAATCGAAGCAAAAGTACAACACTGCGAGGTTATTAATGTTTTCCAAATAATTCTGTACGGTATATTTTTGACGGGTCGCGGATTGATAGCGTTTCGCGATGGCATTTGCGCGACCGAAGTTCGCACCGTACTTCCAGCAGTGTAATTTCGTTTTTACTCCCTTTCTTTTAACTCGTAGTGTCTGCTTGTCTGCCGAAAAAACTTTGGATCAATTTTTAACCCTTTTCCCATGATCCAATCGAAGTAAAACTATGCAGGCTGACTCGTGGCGACGATAAAAATGATCTTATAAATTTTCGTTAAAAAATGTAATTATTATAGTATAATTTTGGATTTTAACGGTGTTTTCAAATTGGAAACCATACAAATGACAAAGGAGCCCGACGTGTGGAGAAGGCGCGAAACCCGTTTCAACTAGTCAGAGATCAGACGGTTTCACCGACGCCGTGCCCCCCTATACCAATTATTACGTTTTCAATATTCTACAAGTTTTAAGGATATTAATATAAGTGGAATAGATTTTCCACATGAACTTAAAACAAGAGGAATATATAGAATGTGATAGAATATCAAATTGGAAACAATGCAAATGAGAAAGGGGGTATAATAAAAACTTGGTTTTATGGGTTTATTTTTTTTAGCCGTGAATTTGATTGAAATCACGGAATATTTTTTATCGTTAATTGTGTACTATGTAAAAACTTATTGATTTATTTATTTAAAAAAATTATTGATTTGCGATGTATATTTATGTAAAACAATTGTATGAAAAAAAATTGAACTATTTGTTGAGCGATATTTTTAAATTTATGTATTTTATCATTTATTATTTTTCATTATTAATTATTCATTTACCGTAAAAAGTGTACCAAGTGTATTATATATTATCATATTCAAATGTTCGATAGAGTAAGGAATGAACAAATTAGACGTGAATGCAATGCCGGCTGTAGTGTGGCAGATAGAATAAAGAAAGGAGTGCTGAGATGGTTTGGTCATGTTGAACGTATGAACGAAGAAAGGTTGGTTAAGAAAATATACGAGGCGAGTGTCGAAGGCAACAGGAATAGAGGGCGTCCGCGAAGGACCTGGCACGATCAGATACAAGTGTTTGAGGATGGCCCCGTTAAAAGCCGCAACAGCCGTAGAACTTGTATGAGAAGATGTATGAATGTGTCCGAAGCAAAAGTGGTGTGCCAGGATAGAAGAGTGTGGCGTTCAATCCTCTCTGCCTACCCCTGCGGGGAAACGGCGTGATGGTTAGTTAATTAGTGTACTATGTAAAAATATATTGATTTATTTATTTAAAAAATTAATTGATTTGCGATGTATATTTATGTAAAACTAAATATTGATTATTGTATGAAAATTTATTGATTTATTTATTTTAAAAAAATTTTGATTTGCGATGCATATTTATGTAAAACTAAATATTGATTATTGTATGTAAAAATTGTATGAAAAAAAAAATTGAACTATTTATTGATCTGCGATATTTTTATATTTATGTATTTTATCATTTATTCTTTATCATTATTAATTATTAATTAACCGTAAAAAGTGTACCAAGTGTATTATATATCATCATATTCAAATGTTCACAAAATACTCAAACTTGTGCTCTCATGTCACTAAATGAAAATCTATTAGGGTCATCAATGACCTTTTGACGGTCTGTGTGTTAAAAAAAAATCAAAATAAAAAAAAATTAAAAAAATGAAAAATAAAATAAAAAAAGAAGTTACGTTTGATTCACCCGGCCAGCTCCACCGCTGACTGTTATCAGAATATTATTCGCGTAAATAGCGAGACTCATTTCCGGATCTCAAATTAATATAATTTCTCAAACAAGCCGGAAATCCTCGGCGGGGGGGTATTGGGGGAAATTAAAAAATAAATGTATTACGAAAGTAAGGTCCACGGTTGGGGGTGTTGGGTTCAGTTTTCGGGTGTCCTCCGAGAATTCGTACTTATTGAATTTCGGTCGACGCAATATCACCGGAAACCGGAGAATCTTATCCTTTGAGATGAAAAATACGCTAAAGTGAAGCCGTACAAAGTCGGTGCGACAGGCTAGAATACTGGAAGCTCAAAAAATAAAAAATTAAAAAAACTATTCCATAAAAACCAAGTTTTTATTATACCCCCTTTCTCATTGAAACGGGTTTCGCGACTACTCCACACATCGGGCTCGAAAATTAAACAGTATTTAAATCGTCAAAATTTCGAAAATCCAAAATTATTAAAAAAAATTAAACTAAAATTTGTGAGATCATTTTCATAGTCGTCACGAGTTTGCCTGCAAAGTTTCAGCTCGATTGGATCAAGGGAAAAGGGTTGAAAATCGATCCAAAGTTTTTTCGGCAGACAAGCAGACGCTACGAGTTAAAAGAAAGGGAGTAAAAACCAAAAAACATATGCATTATAAAATCAATGTAAATGGGGTAGATTTATGTTTTTTTAAATTTATTAAATTTCACCTGTCCTTTATTACTTAAAGATGTTATCAGTTTGTAAGAGACAAAATAAATATATTTTTTAAAATGCGCGTTTCGTCACAGCACTTTTTATTACCCTGATATGATTGTACCTATATAATAGTGATGGGTCCGCTCTATACTAACTAGTACAGTGTAGTACTACATTACATTGAAGTGTACACTTCACACCTTTTGAAGTGTAGTGCACACTGTACACACTTCAAAGTTATTGAAAGTACATAGTACAGATCATTTTAGAGCGAACACTACAAAAGAACACACACTTCAAAGTTATTGAAAGTACGAGAATATACTTCAAAAAGTACATTTTTTATGTGAAGTCGATGTAGATAAATGATAAAATTTTTGGAAATCGAAACAATTCGGTCCCAAAATTTTTCGAACATGGTTTGAAAATTTTTGGGACCCCGTGGTTTTGAAAATTTTCTAGTTGCACACTTTTCAAGAAGCACTTCTTGTAGGTCTACACTGCAATTAGTTCACTTCATTAGTATTACAATTAGTTCACTTCATGTAGTTTTTACTACAAATGTAGTGTACACTTTGTAGTCTTCAAACTGGTGAACGTGTGAGTGTTGTAGCGTTCATTTTGAAATGTAGTTTTTCCTTTCGCTATTATATAATACACAGTTTTTTTTTATTATTTATTTTTTAATTCTTAAAGTAGGTAATACAATAATTTTTATATTTCTTAATATATACCTACAGCATAAGATACAAAGTATATTAAATTTTTAATCACAAGTATGTATCAAATATCCCTGGCCGCTATGCCTTATAATTTGTCGCTGTGCCGAGAAAAATTGTTACTATTTGGCAAAAATTTTGTGATCAGAGAAGACGAAGTTAGAATTCATTGATATTTTGAGTATTGAGTATATATATATATACAATGATATATTATTATAATTTTTTATTTTATTATTTTATTTATTCGAATTGAAGCTTACATTACAAAGAAAAAGATTAAAACATTTAAATAATATCTGCTCCATACATCTATTAATTGCTTATAATAATATATACGAGCATAAAATTACTTACTTAAAGGTGATGTGTTTAGTGTGTACATATGTATGTATGTGTGTGCGTTCTACGTCGGTTTTTAGCCTTTTTTTATTTAATTAATAATATATAATATTTAATTACAAAGATACCTTGAAAATATTTACAATTAAATTTTTTTGTATGTATAAACCTCACCAAAAAGAATTAGGATTCTTGTGTGTGGTGAGCGATAACCACTTATAATCATATAGGTAGGTAATCTTATTTATTAGATAATGTGAAAGGTAATATATTATATATTTAATATATCAAAAATCTTAATTAATAACACAATACAGTTAAGTAAATAATAATAATATAGAATAAGTAGTCAAAAGAGACCAAACACAATCAAAAAAGACAATTTTAATTGTTTGCTTAAGAATATACTTTGTGTCTGCGAATAAATCTATGCCAAGGGAATTTTCGTATTGCAAGAATAATTTTATGATTTCACTGATAACCGAGTTTTTTCCGGCCTGAGTTTTATATTTTTTGGGTCGGAAAAGAGTTGTTTGTCATGAACTGGTTTGTCATGGGTTGGTATATTAAAACCAATACATGATGATAAATCGGAGAATCCACATTATTATTTAATATATTATGTATAAATTTAATATCTAGGCATTTTCGTTCAGAAAATAGAGATGGTAGAGAAGGTTTAACAATATTATGATAGATCAATCGCTTTAGGAATTAACGCTGAGCACTTCAATGCATACGAAAACATAAATAATTATAAGGGATGAAATTTCGGATAAAATTAGAAAAAAATATTTTTCACTCCACACTCATGCTACCTTAATCCTGTAATGATACATAATACTTGTATGTTTCTTTTCCCTTAAAAGGCTTCATAAATACGCCGAGAGATATGAAATGCTAAGTAAGATATGTGATGCAAATTTAGAGGAAAAGGGACAAAAAAGAGAGAGAATGAGAAGGGCAGATAAACATCTGGCAGACCCTTTTGGGCCTACAACAATCTTTAAATATCACGAATGAGTAAAAACAAAGGTTGTTTACTAGTACAAGTAGACATTAGAACCCTGCTCACTGCAGAATTGGACAATTACAAGAAATTAATTTTATTTATTTATACAGTAGATAAATGTGTTTTTTTTATAATGAATTGATTCTATATTATAACATTTTTACAGACATTATATTCCCCATAATATGAGCCAAAGCTCAAGCTTATGGGAGGAGTATTTACAAGCTAAATTAAAGTACAAAAGATGAAACTAAACAATAAAAGTATAATAAGAATTAAAGTATAAAAGAGACATGTGGGCAATGTTACAATTCATCGTTGTCTAAAATCAAGGATTTGACTTCTTTCTTAAGGCGATCGTCTAGCAGAATGAGCAAATTTCACCATTTTTTCTCATATCTTCTCTTTCGTTTTTTATCACATTTTTGTAGGAACATATCTAATTTAAAAAATTTATTTATCAGGTTACATATATTTTAAATACGAATATCTTATTAAAATGTCATAAACTAAATTAAATAATTGATTAATAAATTACCAAACTTTCGATGTTTTAAAAATGAAGAAAATTGCTCCACTTTGTGGGCCTTTTATGACTGAACGGCGTGTGAGATGTCTTTTTTATTCAATAATATTACAAAGTTAACGATTATCTTAAATTTTTTACAATTATAGAAAAATCTGTTAATACGTTTACATGCAATCCTATGTTTTAAAAAATGCTGTTTTTTAAATTATTTATATTTTTTGTGAGTTTTTTTCGATCCTTTTAAAATAGTTTATAACTTTTTTTCTTTAATAAATTAAAGGAATAGACATTTTTATTTTAAAATTAATACAAAAAAAAAAAAAAATTATTCTCGATTTCAGACTTTAGCTATTTAATCAAGGCACTGCGTATTGTGTCATAAATACGTTGCGTCTTGATTAAATATCTAAAATCAGGAATATCGACAAAGATTTTTATTTTTTTTTGTTTTTATTGTAAAATTATAATATCTATTCTTTTGACTATTGAAGTAAAAAAGTTGTCAACCATGTAAAAAGAGTTGAAAAAGACCCACAAAAAAATAAAATATTTTTAAAAAAAAGTATTTTTTAAAACACAAATTGCATGTAAACGTATTAACAGATTTTTCTATAATTGTAACAAATTTAAAATTAATATTATTGAATAAAAAAGACATCTCATACGCCGTTCAGTCATAAAAGGCCCACAAAGTGGAGCAATTTTCTTCATTTTTAAAACATCGAAGGTTTGGTATCTTATTAATCAATTATTTAATTTAGTTTATGACATTTTAATAAGATATTCGTATTTAAAATATATGTAACCTGATGAATAAATTTTAAAATGAGTTATTTCCGTACAAAAATATAATAAAAAACGCAAGAGAAGATATGAGAAAAAATGGTGAAATTTGCTCATTCTGCTAGACGATCGCCTTAAACTGTTCGTATTTTGGAATGTTCCTTTCTTGAGATTTGTTTTGCGATAACAATGTATTGTACCATTTATCTCCCGAGTATGTATAATGATGTTGTGCCATGGTGGTTCTTAAAGATGGTCTTTATTTGTCCCTTTGTTCTATGTCTACTACTTATACAGTCTAAGGGGTGAGATTTATTTATAAAATATTATATTATTAATTAACCTTTTAAATATAAAAAAAATACAATAAATAACTAAATCAAGGGCACGAAATAACTATGAATAAGGTCGTTTGTTTTGACATTCAAAAGATTAAGCGACAAACTAACATGATTAACATAACTAACGTAGACCGCATAAAGTGCCTTCTATTCTAACACACACGTCTCGTTTCACCCACATTCGTACTAACGTGGGTAAGACCCTTTCAGTCAGAGGATTTGTATCACGAAATCTGTTTTGCCAAAAAAACGGGTCAAAAAGATCTGTTCGTTCGAACGTTATATCGTCCTCTTGGCTCAATGGATCATATCGGTCATATAGGTCTCAAAGTTCACCGTTCATTTCAGCGCTAGTATGCTTCTTGTTCTCACTGCACGCCCCTGAGATTTTTGAATTTAAGGCGTGTCACGATAAGAGAGTGTGGCTCTTCATTATGTCTGTTTATCCTCGCGAAGCGACGGAGAGATGGCGTGTTAGCTAGTTAATTAAAAATCTTAATCTATGCCTATAAAACTCAATGTCTGTGTGTCTGTCTGTTCTTTATACAAATCTACACCGTTTATCCGATTCGACTCAAATTTTGCATAATTATGCTTTAAGACCTGGAGGGTAACAAAGGCGACATTTCCCTCCTCCCCTTTTATCCCTTCTCCTCTCTCTGATATATTTTCAATGCTAAACTGTACCGTTCGAACGATCGGATTAAAAATTCGGAAACTTATTCTTTAGGACCCGGCGGGTAACATAGGCGACATTTGCCTCCTCTTTTTTAACCCATCACCTCCCCCAGATATATTTTCTGTACAAGTCTACACAGCTTCACTGATTGGACCCACGATTTACTATTTTGTTACTATTTGTTATCTTGTTACTATTTTGCTATCTTCTTTTTATTTTGATTTTGTATTTAACCTGATTTTATTTCTATTTTTCTTTGCTTTTGTTTTTCTACTTCTGATTTTTATGCCGCTGCACAAATCTATTTCTTTAATATGCTTTAAATTTTCTTGTATTTGTATTTGATTTAATAAAGAGAGTTCTTGGCGGAGGGGACAACGAATGGGTTTTTGCTGCCAAAACTTTGCGGCGTTCGCCCTTTACACGGGCGCCGCACGAGGATGGCTTTAAATAAGAAAAACGTCAACCTGACGACGCAAGAGTAGGGCCGATATGGGAGCCGTCGGCTCATAGAACGGCCCTGGGAAAGTGGTGGGTCCCCATTCGTTGATTGGAACCAAAATTTTCATATATATTGCCGACGGAAAAAATAGGCCGTATTTCTTCCCTAGACATCCTATCCAACCCAGCCTCGATTAAATGGAAACAATGTTTTAATTAGAGGCTTTGCAAAACAATGGAACCTTTCTTCCCCCTGTAAATTTATTTTCAACTGATTTATTTTTAAAATAAAACACAAATCACTTGGTTTTCACCACTTTATTAGATTATACAATTTACATGTTTCGATAACATGGTTTTCTCCTTTAGGATTGTTTGTGTACTAAAATTGAAAAAGATAAACTAAACAAGTAAGTTACGGTGAGGGGTAGGTTACAAATTTAGTCTGGTTATTTATTCTATTTGAATTAATATTAACACTTTTCCTAATTTCAAGTAATTCTAGATTATTTATTTGTGGGATCTTATAACTAATACGTAAAAATTTTAAACCTGTATTAATATTAAATGTATGGTTTATTCTATTAAATGGTTATTAATAATAACGTCACCACAAAGTTCAAGCCTTCTTTCAGAAGAAAAAATATTCTTCGAACAATTGATTTATTTTCTTCCGACCTTTTTCCGAACTTTCTAGCTCTTCGTACCCGTGCAACGCCGGGTACGAAGAGCTAGAGTGATATAATATTTTATTTATGGTTCCCTAATCCATTCTACGATTCGCTAGATTTACATGACCAAAGAAGATGTAGGGAAGAGAAGCGTGACCCCGCACGTGGGAGGAAGGGTGTCAAGTATCCAATTAATTTTATCTAATCTGTTTCCACCTTCCTAGCAAACACCTCGCTCAAATACTACATTAACAAATAAAATAAAATATGTACCCTTATATTCTTGTTTAACGAACATACATAATTTTCTTCCGAAATAAAGTGCTGCCTTTTGCATGCTGATATGTGACCCGAGTACACTCAGAATAAATGTACATAATATTAAAAAATTGTTTTTCAGACTACGAGACGTATAAAAAAATGAGGGTTGTTTTTCACGACAAATTCGGAGGTTTATTGACACAAACATACATTCATCTTTACGTCAAAGATGACGCATATATTACAGAAAATATAGCGACGGTCAATTCTCTGGTATTTCAAATAGTGAAGATCTGTTATACAATACATATTAAATAATGGATTGGATTGACAACACAAGAAAAAGTATGATTAATTTATCACGTTTTCTAGACTGTTTTTAAAATAGTCAGTGTATTTCTGTTATTTAAGCTGTCATTAATTATTCATTTATAGAAATATAGATATTGTAACGAGGCTAAAAAAAGAATCACGTACTTCTGTCAGGTGACAGTTGCTTGAAGTTGGCACAATACTACCGAAGGATCTGGAATTACCTTTCACTTTCGAGAGACGTCTGTTACTTTCCAGGAACATCTGGAATTTACGACAACTTGCTAGTAAACACTGGAAACGTCTAAATAACTGCATAAGCCAATATAAATACGACACACGAGAGTAAGGAGTCAGTTTTTATTTTATTTTTTTATTTTCATTTATTGGTTTTCTTACAGCCATATAATTAATCAATCTTGAAAAAAAACAATAATTGATGTACAGAGTTTTGGGCCAATTACAAGAAAACGCATATATACAATCGATAAAAAAATAAGAAAAAACACGTCCAATAGTGAGTTTGTGTGAGTGTGTGTATTTGTGTGTTTATTGTTGTTGTGTCAGTTGTTGTTTTAACGCATTTGACAGGCGATAACAAAGCGAAGGTAGCCGCGAGCGGCGGGTGAGGACGGCCAAGCGAGAGGCCAGTGGTGCCAAGCGAGCGGTAATTCGACAGCGAAGATTCCGGAAAATTCTTACGTAGCGAGATAAACCGAAGCGAAATTAATAAGTGCGGAAATAGGATGGAATATTGTAGTGAATAGTGAATAAAGTGCCAAGCGAATGATAAATTTGAGAAATAGTTTAATTTAAGGAATAGCGTTACATTTAATAGTGATAAGTGACTTTGTACGTTAGTTTAATTAATTTCTCGGTATTCAATATATCCTGTATTAAATCCCATTGTTTTCATTAATTCCTCCTGCAGCCACGACACGTGACAATATTTTCAACGCACTTGTTTTGTAAATATTTGTATCTAGAACCAACCACAAAACTGTCTGTATGTATGTAACGCCTGGCGAGTTCTAAGGGAAAAGTAAACAAAGGGTGTATTTTCTCGACAGATAAGATATAAGGCGCGGAAATTATTGAAAATATATATGATTCTAAAAGGAAAATCTAGAAGCGTCATAAAATATTTAGATGGTTCTCAAACAAGTTCTTAAAGTTTCTTCTCTTTCTCATGTTCATTCATTCACATTGGATCCATATATTAATATATTTTAACGTAAGTGGACATTTTCAATTAGATAATATTATATACAGTAAATAACTCTCACTATAGCCGAAGATATAAGTACGTGTGGTAAGAAATAATATTAAATATTTTTCAATTTCATAGTGTTCTTTTTTTATATTTTGTCTATTATTTATTTAACAAACGCAATTAAATTTGGATTTTAAAAAACTAACCCATAAAAACCAATTTTTTATTATACTTTCTCATTTACTAGTGGAAATAGGTTTGGCGCTTAACCTGTGTGTTGGGCTCAAGTCGGGCGACGCTACGAAAGGGATAAAAATTTCGAAAAATCCAAAATCATTATTTTATCAGGTTTCGTGTCTACCAGACACGTCGCAGTCTTTTCATACAACTTACTCGGTTGTATGAAAAAACCATTAAAAATTTGAAAAATCCAAAATTATAGGTACTATAATTATTAATTTTTTTTACGAAAATTTGACAGATATTTTTGATCGTTGCGACGAAACAATCAAACAGACAGACGCAGCGAGTTAATATAAAGGGAGTAATAATAAAAGAGACTTCATTTGTAGAAGTAAATTAATCGAAACAGAACCATGAAACCAGATTGTTTCAAATAAAGTCTCTTTTCGTGATGGATCTGGGCGCATTTGCAAAATTTCCAAACTTTTGGGGAATACCGAAAATCGTAAAAAGCCTACGCGAGCATTCCCCGCGGGCCGCGGTTATTTAACTTGGGAAACTTTGAACTTCAAATATACACGAGTTACTCATTTAAGTAAATAAAAAAGCACAAAGATTTCGGCTTTCGACCACCCCCGGGGATGAAAGTGCGGTTTTATCGCGCATTGTAGTCCACCCCTCGGAGAGCTTCGGTAATTGTATCTAATTTTAGAAAATATCTTATAAAATAATACGCTAATCCCTCGCAATTTGCGGATTTCTTATCCGTGGTCAAAATTTACAAGCACAAATTAACATTTTTTTACAATCTACGCAATATATTTAACAAAAATACTATTAAAATGGCGTATACGCGTTGGTGCAATCTCTCTTACAGTATGGTATTATTGGGTGGGGAAGGGCTTATAAGTTCACTATACAGCCAGCAATCATAATACAAAAAATAATTGTTAAAACGATTCTTAAAAATATTATGACTATCCAACTGTAAATATATTTGAAGAATTAAATTTACCATCACTTACAAAAATATACAAAACAAACTCCCTATGCCAAAATTACAAAGATTATTTTATAAATAAATCTCACCCCTTAGACTGTAATAGTAATAGACATAAAACAAAGGGACAAAAAGATACCAACTTTAAGAACCACCATGGCACAACATCATTATACATACTTGGGAGTTAAATGGTACAATACATTGTTGTCGTAAAACAAATTTTTAGAAAGGAACATTCCAAAATACGAACAGTTTAAGAAATCAATACTTCATTTTGGACAACAATGTATTGTAACATTGCCCAAATGTCTCAAATGGTTTCTGTATAAAAAAAATACTACTTCTAAATGGTTTCTGCTTTTGTACTTTAATTTGGCTTGTAAATACTCCTCCCATAAGCTCGAGCTCCCATATCTCATATTTAAATGTCTTTAAAATGTTACAACATAGAATTAATTTATTATAAAAAACATTACTGTATAAATAAATATAATAAATAAAAAAAGTTGATGCAAATTTATCTCTTTTCAGGGTTTAAAAGCACAATTGTGGATAATGCTGGGATTATGTACGATTATGCTGCTGACGGATACTGCTTGGATACTCATGAATATACATTATTTTTAAAAATTGCTATAATTATTATTTTTTATTATTATCTATACAAATACATCTATAATTAAATGTGTGGTGATCGGGAGCCGAAGCGACATCTAGCCGTACGCACCAAACCCATACGGCCAACGCGCTCTCTTTCTCCACAGTAACAAGTATAGACGATCGTTGTGGAATAAGCAAGTGATATCCTAAGAATGTTCTTAGGTTTTCATGGCCACTCAGAATCTTCATGTTTGTGTTTACTGGGGTATTATGCCGTGTTGTTACGACCTTTCGGGCCGACGTTTCGGATCCCGTTGCAGGGTCCATCATCAGCTCAGCATCACATTAGCCCTGATGATGGACCCTGCAATGGGATCCGAAACGTCGGCCCGAAAGGTCGTAACAACACGGGATAATACCCCAGTAAACATAAACTTGAAGTGATATCCTGTTCACGACTATGTCCTGTAAAATTGTTCCAATAAATCGATACTTCCAACAATGATTATCATTTGCGCCGTGTATTTCTTTTATTTTATTTATATTATTTATTTATCTAAATTACTTAGTTCCACACAAAAAGTTGTGTGGGCTAATATATGATTTTACAATAAAATTTTTGCACTCCTGTTTAAACCTCCTTATATTTATACCCTACCCTATATCTATACCCGAAGATTGGTCAAATTGGTCAAAGGAAAAAAAAATTATAAAAAAATATATAGTCAAATGAAACTGCGCGCACATCCCCGGTTTCTTGTTACGCATTTCCGTCCATTTTCACGAAATCACTACCACAGATTGCAAGAAAGCGAGAGCAAAGATGTTACACATCAAAAATTACTATAAAGAAGTTACGGAAGTCACACGAAGTTACGACAGATGGACAGACAACGGAATTATTATAATTGGGATTAAAAATTATTACAATTTATTTAAAATCGTATTTAAAAATTAATTCAGTAATTACACGAGCACAAATAAAAGTCTATTTTTCTATTTCTATTTTTGAGTGTTGTAATCACCGAATAAGGCGGACTGTCGTGAATCTAGGTCTTGTCTTTTTTTAAATATTGGGGTAGGTGATCGCCAAATCAATCACCAAAATAACAATTTTGTTATTTTCTGAATACGGCCAAATATACCGTATTTCATCACAGATATTTTTTAAATGTTCAAATTTTCTATTTGTAACATTGTGGAAATTCATTTATAATATTTTTAAAAAAATGAGGGTAAACAACACTGTTTTATTCCACTATATTTATTTTGAATTGTTAGAACGTTTTCGGGATTTCTCCCATTGTCAATAACAACAGTTGTAAACGTGTTCAAAATAAATATAGTGGGATAAAACAGTGTTGTTTACCCTCATTTTTTTAAGGTATTTTTTATTTTTATTGTTATTATTATTATTATTCCGCGAGTCAAGCCACGCGGTTTTCATATTAGCGAAATATAACGAAGGCGAAGCCCGCGAATGACGAGGAATTGTGTGTTTAAACTTAAAATGCGTAAATGCCGGTTTCGTAACAAGCTTTGCTTAACACCCACGATATCGTGCAAAAGTTAGTCCTTTCGGATTACATTAAGGGTCGGATCAATCGGCTAATTCACACCAGCAGAGCAAAACTATTCAGAGATACTCCAAGAATAACTCTTCATACCTAAAATTAAGTGGCAAAAAAGCATTAATGTCTTTTTAAATTAATCGTAGATTATTTAACATAATATAATAATAAAAATCGTGGGTAACACTACTACGAATGAACAATGTTTCATATATGTTGAATGAATGAAAACGCCGGAAATTAATTAGCAATTTATTAATTACTGAATAATTAACTATTCAATACACAAAGTCACTTAAATTACACTATTTCGCAATATATCACTCGCAAATAAACACATCGTTGGAACACTTAATTTAATGTTCACTAGAACATTCCATCCATTTTCCACTCGCAGTGCTAGCTCCGGTTTATTTCGTCTTTTCAGGTAAGAACTTGGATTATTCGCTTATTTATCGCTCCGAATGGCCACCCCGGCCACCGCGGCTTGCGGCCGACTTCGCATTGTGTTCGCCTATCAAACGCGATAACAGCGCCGCGGCGGCGCTTCTATTTATTTTTTCTTTCTAGTGTTGAAGAGAAGATTCTCGTGGATTCTAGGCTTTTCTAGGTGCACCTCGAATGTTTTAGATGTTTTTCGAAGATTGTAGATCACCCTAGGCCATTATCGATATTTCGATAGTGTTGTGACAAGTGACAGGTGTGGGCATTTCTTTTTAGAATCTCGTTACAATATTTTAAACAAAATACAAAGTTTATGATATCTCGCTAAATACTTATTTTCAAACATAAAACGAACATGTAAATGTGTTACGTATTATTCTTTCGTTAGAAAAAATGTAAATTAAGAATCAACCCTTGGACATCGTTCTCATCTGAGATGAGTTTTTTTATTTTAGTGGAAACAATTTATAGAATCCTATACGAAGAGCCTAACTCCTTCGAGTCAGGAAGCTCCCGGATCTGTACAAGTCTGATTATATGTAGTAATGATGGGAAGTACTTACTGCGAGGACCAAGACAAGGTTTTGTTTCATGGAAGACAAAACAAAACACGAGGGTCTTCATTAAAAAAAAAATTGAATTACAAGTGTGGGAGTAACCCCCATCATACACTAAAGAAACTATTAATAATTGTTAGTATAAAAATTAACTTGCAACGGTAACATAACATCATTTAACACTCAGAATATTTTGAGTTTGTTCAAATCTTTCAGAATAGTGCTAGATTTTTGTCACAGAGACATCGTTAATCAATTAATGCATGACGTCTCTGTGACAAAAATCCAGCACTACTCTGAAAGATTTGAAAAATTCAAAATATTCTGAATGAAAAATACTGGTAAAAAGTAATTTAATAAAAATTTTAAATAATGTTTCTGGCGATCCTAGTGTAATGCTAGTAATTTGGATGAATTTCATTACACAAATAAAGTATATTCATTACACAAATAAAGTATATTGCTATCAAAAATTCCGTAATCAATTATAGAGGTCTCATTAGCGACATTAGAACAATTAGCGACATCTGTGGGCATTTAGGGGTAATGAAAATGCTTTGGGGCAGGCTGCATGGAGAATGGTTACAACTCACATGTAAAGCGTGGCACGTAATTTAAATATATATACCACTTCCAAAAATTAGTAGACATGGTATATTTATCATGGGTGGAAATGGTGTACGTTACATTGTGTAACGTGATCACTTAAGACAGCCGTACGATAGGTCGTAAGCCCTATGTACACCCAGAAGACTTTTACATCTACTTTCCCATAATAAAAATACAGTTTCCTCTCTGTGAGAGATCTATAATATACATTAATTCATTTAACACTAGTTGTGTTCAGTACGTTTTAATACATATTTCAGAAAATCTTTTTTATTCTGTAAAACTCTTTTATTATGAATTTCAATAAATCCAATACCAGTAATTAAAAGAATCGATTTTCTACCTTTCAGTGATTCCGATGGTCAATGGCTCTACCTCTAAGAAAAACATTCCGAAAATGCGAGCTTAAATACGACACCGAAAAATGTATATTTTTACACAGCGCACAGGGAAACCTCGAATCGCGGAAAATTCGAAAAGCACGGAACTGTCAAATAGAACTGAAAGAAAAACAACCGTAATATTGAAAATTCGACGAATCCGAGAACTGGCGATGGTGGATTTGTAAACAATCAAGAGAAAGAAACCGAAAAGGGACCTGCTATTTCTCACAATCAGTTTTATCAATGATGTTTATATGAAAATCTGGGCTTTTTAAAAGTTCCAATAAGCTTGAGTAAATATTTTTGCGGAACCGATATTTCAAGCGTTGCCCAAACATTTTACAGCTTTTCAGACATTTTAGAGATACGCCAAAATAAAACAATAAAAGTTTTTTGTTTCCTTAAGAAGAAAATATTTGAAGCGGAAAATTGTGGTAATTGTTTGTGACGTTGTAGTAAAAGAAACTTTTTGACAATTGAACTATAAATACTTTGTTTTCCATCCGTCATCAAAATAAAATGGTTTATAATTTAACCGCTAAGAGATTTTGTATGACTAATGAAAGAATATATATTTCTATCTCACTTGCACTACCATTGTCTACATATAAAAGAAGAAGACAGATGGTTACAGAATAGATTATGATACCACAGCTTTCACCGGGTTGGCAGTGACAATAATATCTGGCATATCCTCCCAACCACAAAAGCCTGGTGATGAAAGAAAATGAGTGGTAATTCTTTTATTGAAATTCTTTTATACATTATGTAGTTTGCTTCCCAAGCTCGTCAAATTAAAAGCTCTGTAGTTTCCGCATTCCATACGTAACCATTTACATTTTTAAAAATGTATGCTGATAGCCCTTCTCCAGTGAATTGAGTTGCTCTTCCCCGAAGATTACTAGGCAGCAACATCATCATGTACCATTCTTCAAATACTGAATTGCACACATTATTTCAGCCATAATTACTTAATTCACTTTGTTTTAGTTTTTCACACTTATCTCAGCGAGCATCTCGATTGTCGCTTCATCCACATTGACACGTCTTCTCAAGCTTTTCTATTTTCGATGTTTTTATGGGGACCATCTTCCATTATCTGGTAAGCGGTATTAAGAATAAGTCACTTAGGTCACGAGGAAAACATGAATGAGATGTGAATGTCACGTAGAACAGATGAACACCGCCACCGAAAAATAGAGCATGTCCGCGAAAGACCTGACATTTCGGACGTTTCATCAATATTCATATATATATTTATTATTGACTTAATTAACAAAAATTTAATCAATTTCCGACAGTATATCAAATACAAAAATAGTGAGAGAGGGGAAGGTTAAAACAGGGTCTTAATTCATCAAATTCGGATTAATATTAATGTGTTATAAATTCAACTGGGATATTCCAATAATTCACGCTCCGTTCGTCTGACAATTTAATTGTATTTTGGTGAAATTGTATCACTCGCAGATACCGAACAAGGTAGGTATTGTACAATACATACTTGGTGAATATTCCATTAAAAAAAAAACCTGGATAATCCCTTAATTTTCATACACAGCCCGTATACTTATATATTCATAAAATATTATGAACTTGTCTGTAATATCCTGTAATTTATCCATTAACTGTAAGTTGTCTATCTATTCTCAAACATCACCAATCATTTACGGTACCATATTTTGATTGGAACTATTTTTTCCTTTTAACAAAATTCACATTTTACAAATAAGGTTCTTTTACACTAGTGTAGAAACATAAACGAATGTAAAGACAGGACAAATTAAGAAAAACAAACATATTATAAAGTACTTTCATGTAAAGAGAGAGAACGTTAAACTCTCAATGTTCTCGAATGTAAAGACAGGACAAATTAAGCAAAAAACATATTACAAAGTTCTCTTATTTTTAAAATAAAGAAACATCTCAAAATAATCTAATCTTCCACGAAAAATAGTCTAAAAAGTATCATTAAAAAATAAATCTTAGAGAACATTCTTTTAGCTTTCGTCCTTTTGTGGATAAACATTAGTTCTTTATTAAATCACAAGACGAAGAAGAAAAATAATGTACATACACGAAAGGTAAAATAGAACACTGAAATTAGTTGTAAACTATTACGGGTGTACAGGTTAGTGTGTAAAGATGTTTTGGGAGAAAATGCCCGCAGATCCAAAGGCATCTTCTTGTATCGGCACGTGACGTGTATCGTATGAGTGGCGCGTGGTATGTGTGAGATGATTCAGCAGAGGTAGGATGAGTGAATGGATACAGGGCTTAAATAATGCTCACGGTTAACTGCGGTATTTTACTGGAAATAATTCACAGATGTGACGTCGAGTACTACTTTTTGTTGAATCTACTCAAGTACTTGTTATAAATGGGAAGATCCTGAACAACCTGCGTTATGCAGATGATGCGGTACTTCTAACAAGTAACATTGAGGATCTGCAACTTCTGCTGAATCAAGTAGTGAAGACATGTGAGAAATTTGGGTTAGAACTTAATACAAACAAAACAAAATACATGCTTATAAGCAAAAATAACGCAGTTGACTTGAATAACAATCTTTATATAGCTGGTACAAAACTAGCGAAGTATTGTATACTTGGGCTGCAACTTAAATGAAAGATGAGATCCTTCGGTAGAAATCAAATGCCGCATAGAACAAGCTCGTGCAACCTTTATCCGCATAAAAAAATGTTCGGCAGTCATGATCTCAACCTAGGATTACGAATTTGAATGGTCAGATGCTACGTGTTTTCAGTATTTTTCTATGAAATGGAAGCATGGACGCTTACCGAAGAACTGATAAGGCGACTTGAGGCATTCGAGATGTGGATCTATAGAAGAATTCCCAAAATAAGCTGGATGGACAGTGTTACGAATGAAGATGTTATGGCTCGGATGAATAAAGAAAAAGAAGTTATTAAAACAATAAAAATCCGAAAACTTCAATATCTAGGATATGTGATGAGACCTCCAGAGAAATACGAGATCTTGCATCTCATAATGCAGCAAAGATTGCCAGAAGTCGGTGCCCTGGAAGAAGGAGGACTTCATGGCTGAAAAACTTGAGACAGTGGTTTGGCCAGTCTACTGTGGAGCTGTTTCGGGGCGCAGTAAACAAAGTACGCATGATTGCCAACGTTCGTTAAACGGACAGGGCACGAGAAAAAGAAGAAGCCGTTGAGTACATAAATATAACTTGCGAGTACCTATCGGCGACCAGGAGCTGGTTAGCCGCATCGAGTCCCCGATTGGTGGATATTGCTCGATGCGTACGGTTAGAGTCGCGAAGGCTCTGGACCACCTCAGAGAAATTATTGTGCAAAATAATTATTAAAAAAACTTTACAAATCATCTCGTAAAATTGGTATATTTTTTATAAACAGAGCGATATTTATGCAATTCACAAAGATACGCGATTTAATCTCAGCGGCAATACCAGTCGGATTTTTTAATAACTATATTAGCATTTAATTATGAAAAATAATTGAAGCGGTAAGGTTGTTATTACGGTCGTTAGACATATTTAACTGTAAATAGTTTAGGATATTTTATACGAACCGTATATATTTCCGAGAAGCGAATCTCGACGTTTCGTTGAATACTTATTCAACGTCATCAGGAGGACGACCTTTACCTGCGGAGGTGGAGGTTGGACTAATTAGGTGCTGCTTTCTAGGGCGTAAATTGTATGCACTCTGTTGTGGAGTGTTCTCTTATTTTACAATAGAGGTCGCCAGTGTGCAATATGTACTAGTTACGTCGGCGGATTTTACTGCGACTTCTTTCAAGAGTTGAATCAATGTCGTTACTTGATAGTAATAATACGAATAATAATAATAATTAATACGAAACGTCGAGATTCGCTTCTCGGAAATACATACGGTTCGTATAAAATATCCGAAACTATTTACAATTAAATATGAAAAATAATGTTTGAGTTGTCCCCATCAATTCATTTTCAAAATTCAAATTCATTCATAAAGTATGAAAGCGTTAATAAGTGTAACTTGAAATGGACCCAAGTGTGTTTTGGACTTATTATATATAAAACGTATAAAACGCCGGCGCCCCGGGCTTACAGTTGGGCAGAGGAAAATAATGCGAAATTCTTGTTTTCCACTTCTGCGTGCATTGTCTACAGGCGCGGCTTCCGCAATATCACGCAGAAAAACAGCCTTTCCAAATGGTCGTTTCGCTTCGAGCGAGCAAACCTCGTAATATTCTGTACCTATATAATATATATTATTATACAAAACTTCATATCCGTCTGTCAGTTATCTATCCATACAATCGCACACATGTACAATTTTTATAACACCATCCTTCTTCCCCCTGACTACCCCATGCCGTCGCCACTGTAAATTTCAAACATTTCGAATTATGCCATTTGATAATGCCATCCATTCAAATTTAATGTAGTTACCCTAATATAGTCCCTTGCATCATTTCTTTACTCGGACATCTCGTCCTTATAAAATTATTATTTGGAGCATATGTATAATGAGGTGGAGAATGAATGACTTAGAAGTGAACGTAATGCTGGCTGGATATTACCGATGTGGTTTGGCCTTGTGGAACCCGTAAAAATAAAAATGTTATAACCCAATGAGTCTTGGAACTTGGGGTCCGATATGAAGCTTCAGACACTCCATAGGCTATCAGGACACAGACCCACAATAAAACCCCTCTGGACACCAACGCCCTTGCAAAAAAACTCCGCCATATATAAGACGAGAATTAGTTGTCTGGGGGGTAAGGTTATGTTAGTTCTTAGCTAAAAGTTTTTCTGACGGTATGTTTTTTACTTTGTGATGACTATTTTTTATTTATTTATTTACAACTATTTGTTAGATACAAGATCTATATGTTTCGAAAACAATGTTCTCTTCTTCAAGAGTTGCATACAATTCGTCTTGATATTGTATAAAACTAATTTTGAAGAAGAGAACATTTGGTGCAGTCATTGTCGTATTATAAATATAGACACGTTATTCCCATACTAGCCGACTTTCATGTGTAGCAAATATTGCATTGAAAGAGACAACAAATCACGGCACACTTATTTCACAAGCGCTCTGCGTGTAGACAGAAAAATCAGGTAATTTGAAGTCACGGTGACTGAAATAACATACTCATTTTTACAATAGTGTACGATACTCTGTTCCTTTTTCCCCGGGACATTTTAGCTCGCGCCCGATCACAAAGAAGGTCCGTTCGATAACGAATGCAAGTAAGGCAATTACCTTACTTTTGAGTTGCCAAGATTTCACGCTTGAAACGTATCTACAGTTTATAATATCATTGGGTGCAGTGGTGTAAACCAAGTTATTCGACTTGCGTGTTAATAATACAAGGCGGGGTTTAATTTTTGGAGAGTTTTTTGCAACAGGGTCCAAGGAGGTTTTCATGGGGGGTGTGCAGGGGAGGTGACAGCGATGAGAGCATGTAAGGAGAGTAGATAGATCAGCCCCCTAATACACACGGAGCTCTGTTATACAAGTCAACAGAACCAGTACCGAGACGCAGGCGGGAAGATAATGGAAGATGAACCTGCGAGAGACAGACGAGCGCCCAGCCGACTGGACCGCAACGGATGTCAAGGGATGCTGCCCTGCAGTGACCGCGGTCAGTGACGTAACCAGGCCAGGGCAGACCATGCGGCTCATAGGGGCTCCTGATAGATAGGGCCCCAAAAAATTCCTTCTGAACATTAAATCTTGATATCTGTTCATGCCAAAATTATACAAATAAAATATTGATCGGCAGTAGAAAAAATAATTTCATGAGCGGGTGGAAAATTATTCAATTTTCTGAAAATCAGACGAAAAATAATTCCATTTCAATCAAAAACTGTAAATATTTTAAATAATTCATATTCACGAAAAGACGCAACGGAAAATATGAAATGGAATAAGAAATCTGAAAATATTTTATTTATTTTCCAAGCAACGGAATGTTTTTCAACAACCGTCGGTATGGGAAACGAAATAAATTAAAGATTTTATGATCAACAGAATGCTTCGAATGTTCTAGAAAATAAGGTTTTATGAAATACAATGATATATTTTATAAACGAAAATATTCACATTTTAACGAAAATATATACAATTCTAACTCTTTATAAAACATGGACTAGTAGAAAAAATATAATGCCTTACCTTCTTCACGTAATACAAGACAGTAGTGTATGAAAGTTTATTATTAAATTTAAGATTTTATATTCAAAGAATGATGTTTGAATTGTGAAATTTAAAATGTAATACTTATTTGATATTTATGGTAAATGTTATTATTTGTAATAGGACATCTGCACATTTAAAAAAGCATATTTTATTATTATTAAATTGCATAATTAGAATTTTGAAAGCGTGAATATACACCTACACGAAAAATTTAACGTTACTTAGCAACAAACTTTTGGAAATGGTATAAAGAAATTCGAATCAAAAATGGTTGTCAATAGCTTAAATTTCTATGCCGGTTTCTCAATAAACGCTGTAATATTTTCGAAAATAAATACGATCAAGTTATTTCGCTGACAGTTCCTCAGTCATTTGTCTTGTAAAAATAATTGCTTCAGAGAAATTCCGTACCGTTTTTGTATAATATCTATACGATTACCTGCTCTAATATTTTAATAATATTTATACGACCTGAGCGGGGGAGCAGGGACTCGCAATTTAGTTGAAAAAAATGTCATCCTGGCGATGATTTAGTAGGACCGATATGGAAGCTTTTGCTCTTAGAACGGTCCTGGGTAAGCGGTGGGTACCATTCACTGCTCTAATATTTATGTATATTATTGCTTAATATTAACGTTTTGGATATGTGTTAAGATTATACAAAGATTTTAATTCTGTAAAAACAAATAAAAGCTTGTACAACACTTAAGTCGGAAGCAACATATATATAACAACAACAACAACGAATATAATTCCACACTTTGGCCATGTTCCTATAACATTTATTCCTACAAAATAATGTTGTTTTTTAAATATTTTTTTAAAAATAAAGATGCGCGATAAAAAATTACAAATAGGCATGTACCATAACGATTATAAAAAGTGTTTTGGGTGACAATGCTTATTTTAGACAACAACTTGAACATGAGTAGCAAAAATATACGAGTATCTCCATAACATAACACATAACAGAAGTCAACCTGAACTAACTAACTAACCATCACGCCGTTTCCCCGCAGGGGTAGGCAGAGAGGATTGAACTCCGCACTCTTCTATCCTGGCACACCACTTTTGCTTCGGCCACATTCATACATCTTCTCGTACAAGTTCTACGGTTGTTGCGGCTTTTAACAGGGCCATCCTCAAGTACTTGTAGTATTTGATCATGCCAGGTCTTTCGCGGACGCCCTTTTCCTGTTGCCTTCAACAGGAATAGAGGGCGTCTAAATTTGATAGATCTTCTTGATCGTCGCCACGAGTCTGCTTGCAAAGTTTCAGCTCGATTGGATCACGGGAAAGGGGTAAAAAATCGATCCAAATTTTTTTCGCAGACGCAAAGCAGACGCCACGAGTTAATATAAAGGGAGTAATGAGAAGGCGTTGCATGCATGTGACATCGGACAAAGTGCCGCCGACATCTAGTACCTACAATTGCGAAAATTTTTGAAATATCTAGTGTACCAAGATTCGCGAGAATGTTCTAATGTAAGGAAAGTGTTCTCCGTCGCAGTCCTCATAAATTACGGTAACAGGCGCCTTCAGATGTTTGACCCGTCCGCGCCCGGGGGGCGTTTCCTTTGTTTCGGTGATTAATCGAAAAATACAAATCACAAAATCTCGTTACAATGGCGGCCGCCTCTATGCTACGGAGCTAAGCGGGTTTTTTATTTATTTTATAAACGACTATAAATTACGGAGTCAATCATTTGATTTGGATTCCCTCTCTTCTTCGGGAAACCATGAGGAGCCAAATATGAAACTTGAAAATCGAGCTATTTATCCTGCGAACAAAACGATTTCTACTATTGTCTAGCTTGAGCTTAGAAGAAAAGTACTACACTATCTCTTTGTCACTTTCAAATAAAAGAAATGTATTTTTATTACGCGATGCTTTAACCTTTAACCCATCGCAGGAATCATTGAAACCATCATCTTACTTCGTAGCCAGTGGTCCGCATATCTAATGTACTGGATGTAATAACAAACGTAAAAGTATACATAGTTAAGTAGCTCTTAAATATTTTTTCTGATGTTAGGTTTTCATTTTGTGATGAGGTTATAAATTCATTAAAGTCAAATAACTTTGTTTACACAACTTTATTACTGTATTTAACTCATCCAGAAGAAGAAAACATTGTTCCCGAAACATGTAGCTTTTGTAAGGTGATTTGAATTTAATTAAACAATTTTATAACGAAACAATTTAGATATTGCCTTTCACTGGATTTCATATAAAAATACTTTACTTGAAAGTTACTATGATAAGTTATCCTAATTTTAATAATTCCGTTGTCTGTCCATCTGTCCGTCCATCCATCCGTCCGTCCACGTAACTTCGTGTAATGTCCGTAATTTCGTTCAAATTAAAAAACGAAATTAAACGGCCGGAGATAGGGCTTGAATCCCGGGCGAGCAAACACGAACGTGGAGACCTACGAAAGTAGGCTACAAATAGAACTTGGCAAATACGCGAACCAAATATTATACAGCGCACAATATATTTCCTTTAGGTACGCTAAGTGCTTATAAACATTTTCTCCGCGATCGATGGCGTCTTCTGCATGGTGTAGTGGCAGGGTATCCGGCTCCCACCCGCGGGACTCGGGTTCGATTCCCAGTGCCGAAAATTTTGTCCTCCTTTTTTATGGCTATTTTGTTTATTATATTAATTATTTAATTATGTAGTCGCGTCAGTTTTACGCATGCATAATCGCCAGGGTTTAGAAAAGTAGGTGTCATTAACTACCGGGGAAATATTAAAAAAAAAGTGTTTTGAAAAAAGTTGTCATTACTGTATTTCATGGGTGCCGGCTATAAATAAGTAAATACTTATTCTTTAGGAACTGGTATGTAAAAGTACCGTCATTGTTGACGGGTAACAGCTAGTTTATATTATATTTGTATACTTATGTTACGAAGACAAAATTGTAAACGGACTGTAAATTTCGCTTCACTCGAAAATAGCAACCGAAAATCTTGAAAAATACTTTATTACGGATTAGACTAGAATATCGACAAGTGTAGGTTACCGAGAGAAAGAATAGATTTTATTACATGTCAAAGTGTTTCCCGTAGTACAAAAACATGGCGAGGCCCCGCCCGGCTCGGGCGGAAGATGTACGACGCAGGGAGAGTTTTATTTCGAGAAATGGATATTCGGATGAAAGGGTCAAAAGGTTTCCTTATTCAATGCTCCGCCACCCTTCGGCCGGGGCGCGGAGGGAGAGGAGAGAGGGACGGCGAATGAGAAATATATTTAGAAGGGCACCTGAAACAATTCCGGCGCCGTGAATCGGAGCGTGACGGGGGGTCATTACGGGGAATATTTATAAACGATTCTCAAAATCACACTGCACGGGGAATCTACGAAAGGGTTTGATTAAATCATCGCGCCGTGTCCACACAACCCTTAAATTCTCACATTTACGTTAGGGGACCCAAATTATAGGCAATAAAAAATGTTTCGTGTTTTTCTTGATTGTTATGTTCTTGGCGGAACAGCGTAGTCTCTAACACATTTAAATCTAACACATTTCATTTCGGTAGTTAAATTTAATTGATTATTAATAATATTTTGTTTACTATTACACGCTTTACTAATTTCTAATGATTCTAAATTATTCCATTTCAAAGCTAAGAATATAATTATATATATATATAAGAAGCGAAGAGCTTAATATATGCTTAATACGGTGATCGGTTGATACGAAATCGAGAATAAAAATGTCCTTTGGTTTTCACGGCCATTCAGAATCTTGCGTATAGATTTCTGGGATATTCTGCCGTGTATATGTGACCTCACTGGCCAACGTTTCGGATCCCATTGCAGGGTCCATCAGCCCTCATGATTGACCCTGCAATGGGATCCGAAACGTTGGCCAGAGAGGTCACATATACACGGCAGAATATTTATCCCAGAAAACTATACACAGAAGAAATAGAAATGTTCATAAATTCAATTTTTTTTTTGAAAAAATAGAATATTTTTCATAGTTCATAGGTTTCTTGGATGGTGTGTCGGTTTTTGAATGTGTTATGATGAATTTCGGCGCGTGTAGAGTGTGCGAGGTGGACTTGGTGAAGATAGAACTGATTAAGCAAAAGTATATTATTTAAATTAACGATATTGTCGCAAGTATAATATTATTGAAATGAAGTTTATCGTCGTGAAGAATATCAACATTATATTACCTTGTCATTTTATGCTCCACGTTTTAACGAATCAGAGATTCCGATAGCTATTCTGGCGGTAGAGTAACTACCAAGAAGTCCTCTCAATCTAGACATATCGCAGATGAGGAATCAGAGTAACAGAGATCAGCTGCTAGCCGGCAACAGTAGCCGGCAGTATTGAACCAAGGAGGAGTAAAGCCACTTTGGTACGGCTTGTTATCACCTTTTGAGAGCGATGACTATCTAGGACTATCTAACACAATGTAATGCTAGGATGAGGAAGACAAAAACTAACCTCATTATGCCTCCTCAGGATAATCGCATTAAGTGATAAGCGTCGTGGCAGAATAACCTGGGACACAATAGTCTGACCAGTCTGCAGCAAAGGTTTTAAAAGCGATGATAATCAACTCGACAGCCAACGTCCTGAGTCCTTGAGTGTATGAGGCATAATTAGAAGTCGGGACAATCTCAAATTAGTAATTAAGGGACAAATTAATGAAGAAGCCATTGGCTTTGAAACATGTTGATTTTTTTCAATAAATAAGTGGTTTAAACAAAGTTAATTTATATTAATTATAATTATGTTACCACAAAATAAATTTGCTACATTTGAAGAAGAAGTTAATTCAATTAAATCTAAGAGCGTATTTTACAAATGTGTGATAGAGTATACAAATTTTAAATAGAAATTCATATCAATATTCTGATTACTACAATCATTCTATAAATACTCAATAATAACGGGAAGCCGTTTAAAAATTATAACTTCGTGTATATTTATAGCTTTAATTCCTTAATAAATTATAGAAGTCTCACAGAGACAGCAACTATTTATATGAGAAACATGTATGAAAGCCCTTAATATAGGATAGCCCAGGGCTAACGTTCTGTGTTCTAAGAACATTCCTATATAAGAATATTGTTAACTTTAATTAATTTTAAAATATTAACTAACATACCACAAACTTTCAAGTAAGCTGAAAAAGACTGCTATCAATATACGTGTATTTTGCAATTGAGACCTGGAAAATTGCGTATGTTTATTTGTCTGATTATTAAATGCGTGAATTGATGTCAATGATTGCGCAGGCCACAACATCTGCCCTGATGATGGACCGCGCGATTAGATCTGAAACATCGACCAAAGATGGCAGAGGCACACGGTAAAATAGCCTAGAAAACTGTATCTAAGATGTAAGCGAGAATTTCAGAATGTACTCACTTAAAAAAACCTACATTTTACACCACAAAAAAAGACTTGAAAATGATATATCCAATAAAAGCGATAAGCGTCGAGGTGTCAGATAAGAATATACTGTCGCTTTTATTGAAAATGTTCCCCGATAGTTCAGAGTTCGAGTGGGTGAACCGCGGTGGTGAAGAGGAGAATGATTAATATGACATCGAGGATGTTCATAAAAAGAGAGAGCGACTAGCTAGTTAGTGAGCAAGAAAAAATGGATGAATCGGAAATTATGAAAACGTCTAATCTACTAACCAATTAATTTTAGGTAACCTTTTGGGAGGTGTTGGGAGCTTTAGGGAGAACGATAAAATTAACCAATTAATTATAGATATTAAAGTATATATATGTGTTTGCATTTTAGAAATCTGTCGTAACATTTCTTACAACCTTAATGTTTACATTTCATTAAT
The DNA here is from genome assembly GCA_016648135.1 of Agrypnia vestita. Taxonomy (NCBI): domain Eukaryota; kingdom Metazoa; phylum Arthropoda; class Insecta; order Trichoptera; family Phryganeidae; genus Agrypnia; species Agrypnia vestita. The sequence goes on from JADDOH010004196.1 coordinate 33,163, forward strand.
ATCCATCCTAACTTTGATAGTATTTGTAGTCTAGATACAAATCGAGGGTAGAAAGCCAAAAAGACGTTATTATTTCGAACTTTACAGGAAAACAACAGAATATTTTATGAATCTGATTTTGTCAATATTTCTTACATATATGTTTTGTATGAACGAATATGGAAATATTTAATAATAAAATAAATATTGATAAAATCATCAGATTGACAAAACATTATTTTGCTCTCCTGTAAAGATCTTGATAGTCACTAAAGCCCTTTTGGCTTTCTATCCTCGAAATATTTTTACACGTTTCCGCTTAATAATTTTGAACTTGTGCTAAAAACCTATCCAGATCTTTGAAGACATGCATGAGCAAGATGGTGTCATAAAGAAAATGAAAAAAACACAAAAATATTAATGTCACTTCAATCCAATGTAACACATCAATTAAGTTTTAAATTTGCCTGCCCATAACGCACAGAAAGAACGCTAGTTATATATGCAATATATATAATTATGTTTAAAAACTCATCCTAGGACGAGTTTTTAAACGTATGTCAGGATTGCAGTGTTTAAATTTGGAATTTTCTTTGAAAAGAAATGGATTCAATGTTTGTTCTCTATTTGAAAATATACCTTCAAAAGAAAATTTCTGATATTCACCTAATTCATATGGTCGTAGGTATCTATTTCAAGGAAAACTAATATTAGGTCCTTACATATGAAATTGAGGTTTTGCCGTACTGGCAAATTTGATCTCAAATATCTTCTCTTTGGCTAGGAATTCCAAATCCAAATTTATACAGCTATTTACTCATGTATTTGTGTTTTGAAAATTATAATTCATTTGTTTTTTCCTCAATTGTTTTTTTCTTTGCGTCACTCAGTTTACAAAATGAAAAACTTGAAATATCGCGTTATTTACGAGTACGAGTTCCACCGTGGCACCAGTGCTGCAGAAACGGCTCGAAGGATTAATGATGTGTATGGCGACGGTGCCGCAAAAGAAAACACAGTGCGTTTTTGGTTCCAACGTTTTCGTTCTGGAAATTTCGACCTGCAGAACAAGCCCCGTGGACGGCCGGAGACCAAAGTTGATAATGAAGAATTGACGGCTATTGTGGAAGCGGATCCATCGCAAACCACATCCGAGTTAGCTGCAGGCTGCGGTGTTAGTGATAAAACTGTTTTAATCCACTTGAAGCAAATTGGTAAGGTGACAAAGCTTGAAAGGTGGGGACCTCACGAATTGAGTGAAGCAAATCAACAAACGCGCGTTGACTGCTGCGTTGCATTACTCAACCGGCACAATAATGAAGGGATTTTAAATCGAATCATTACCTGTGATGAAAAGTGGATCCTGTACGATAATCGGAAGCGCTCAACGCAATGGCTGAACCCTGCCGAACCAGCCAAACCATGCCCCAAGCGAAAATTGACTCCAAAAAAGTTACTTGTGAGCGTTTGGTGGACTAGTGTTGGTGTCGTTCAACTCCCAAGAGGACAATGTAGCAGCCATAACAGGACAACAGGCCAAACAAAGAAAATACTTCACCACTTAATACCGGCCATTTCAATTAATATTTTGCCGTTTAGAATGTTTAGTCTATAGCTGAACGTTTCCGGACACTAATTAAAAAGATAATAACAACGAAGCAACTGGAAAATGGTCAGATAATTCTGTAAATTGATGCTTTTTCCGTGATCCAATCGAGCTGAAACTTTGCAAGCAGACTCGTGGCGACGATCAAGAATATCTATCAAATTTTCGTTAAAAAATAATAATAATTATAGTATAATTTTGGATTTTTAGATATTTTAATGTTTTTTTCAAATTGGAATCATTAGAAAAGTTTGATTACTACCAACGGAGCCGGCGGCCGAATAACGTGACGGAATATTTAAAATTTGAATTACTCCGTCGGTAGGTATAATACGTACTTCACTATGAATCTAGAAAATTTATGACAATTGGTTCACAGATGACAGCACACTTCGGTTTTTTGGGAAGAAATCAAATAATAAAGAGATACTTTTAGAGATTTTTGACATAGATATTTGTCTAGACATGTTTCATTTTCAGTCAATCAATTATTACATACTGGTAAAATTAATTTACAAAGAACGGGAGAAAAATAAAAACTTGGTTTTTATGGGTTAGTTTTTTACTCCCTTTCTTTTAACTTGTAGCGTCTGCTTGCTTGCTTGCTTGCTTGTGTGACGAAAAACTTTGGATCGATTTTTAACCCTTTTCCCGTGATCCAATCGAGCTGAAACTTTGCAAGCAGACTTGTGGCGACGATAAAAATGATCTAACAAATTTTTGTTTAAATTTTTTATTAAATGTAGTATAATTTTGGATTTTTCGAAATTTTAATGGTTTTTTGAAATTGGAATCAATACAAATGAGTAATTAGGCCGACCTGATTCAATAAGAAAGGGAGAATAATAAAAACTTGGTTTTTATGGGTAATTTTTTTGTTTTGAAAACGAATATCTGACAATCACATCGTTTTTACAAAAACATCGACAATAACATGAAATCCCAATACACACCTAATATCTAATAATAAAACAGATCTAATTTTCGATTCAATAACCAATCATTCGCCAGCTTTTGAATTGAGCATTTTTATGATTGGTGCCCGATTCAAAGTGGTCGACATATTATGTGTATTACTGGAACACTAATAAATTTTTTACAGTTTAATGGATGCGCGCGCATTTCGTGGTCTGGCATTTCTGCTATGTACTGTACATGCTGCTTTCCACTACACGCATTTCTGCTACAATGCGGACGCTGCGCGTATAAAAAATTTACCCTCAATACGCCAAAACAAGATAACTTCAATAACGACACAACAGAGGGATCAGAGGATATAAATAGGATTGTATAGGAACAGACATGCATACATTCAGTTTAATCTATACTAATATATACTCGTAAAGAGGTTAAGTTTGTAAGTTTGGATGTAGGAGGTAATCGGACGAGTAAACGAAATAACTCATCCGATTTCAAAAATTCTTTCATCAGTATTTAGAATGGACTTTCAGGGTGAACAGAGGTTATATATTATCCCGTTAAAATAAAAGGGCTTTTGTGGTGACTTATATTACAAATAAAGTCGACGAAAAAAATGTCAAGCGATGGCAGCGGCGTCATTTATTGGCGCATATCATCATACTTCGGAATTTTTATTTTTAAATAATAATTGAGGTGTTTTTATTAAAAAAAACTTATTTTTATTAAGTGAGCAAAGCCTCAAAATACGGGAACAAATATAATATACTATTTAAAATTATCTCTTTATATAAATAAAAAGCGTTTTAAAATCAATAAAAACGTAAAAATTTCTTACAAATTTAAAACATTATAACTTTATTAATATTGAATATTTCTCGATTTCCTTAGTAAAAGTTAATGAGATTAAGATAATTAAGTATACTTTATGCGTATAAAAAAACATATTGTGCATAGATATAAATATTCATTCAAAATTAGCGCCGCCTAGGACATTAAAAACGAATTTTTGGCCGCGGCCTGTCGATTAATGCTTATATTTTATTAATTATTGTAAATAATGTCCAGTGTATTACTTTTATATTATAAAAAAGGTCTATCTAAGTTATTATTCTTGCAGCCAAGAGTATACATTTTGATACAAATGAATAATAAAAACCCACATTTTCGTAAAAAAAAAAACGAAATATGCATTTGCAGTGAATGTGACGCCTTAACGGGAAGATATATTGAAATACATTCTGTAGAGAAGTTAAGTAAGAAGTAGAAGTAAGAAGTAGAACTCAAAAATTTCTATAAAAATGTCTATGACGATATGTATCTATATGTTAAGGTTTATACACAAATCGATAAAATATGACTAAAAGTTATTAAAAATCTACACGTGGGAAACCGCGCGGGTATATGATGCAAAGGCAGCAATATCTAAAAAAATAAAAAAATGTTTTAAGTGCGGTCACCTGGAATTACTTATTTAGAATATACTAAATTATACATTTTATATGTCTACCCCTTCAAAATCATACTTCCTGTAAATGTATAGGCTATATTTCCTATAAAAACTAGATTTCAGTACATTCTATATTAGTAATCCTCGATGATTGCATTAATTTTTTTTGGATATTGCTGCCTTTGCCTTTATACCCCACATATAATAAAGATGTCCATATTTAAAGTTAAGCACGTGTTACTTCGAACATCCTGTATAAAGCTGTCAATAGTAAAATTATACTTTGTAATACTGTGTTATTATTCTAGTAGCGACATTTATTTCATTAATTTGCAGTTAAAAGCTGACTGGCGTACTTCTGTTCTGGTACTTATCATATAATCCCTCCTCTATCACATCGAAGATGCGTACAATATCTGTGTTATCTTTATAAAATCTTGAATAACTTGGTTGACTCACCCTATTTATTAGAGCAAATAGGTTTAACCTGTCCTACAACGCGTTCAAATAATTTATTTTACCCAAACTTTGGTAGGACTAACTACTTAAAGAACTGCTTTGTAACTCGTTCCACTTCAAAATACAAACTGTTAAATTCTACAAATAACCTAGGCATTTTTATTGACAATTTGCTTTAATTTAAAATGAAAACCTGTAATCTCATTTATGATTATTGAAATAAATTTAATACTTCTTTAATAATTGAATCCCATTCCCTTCCTCTTCTCACCCTTCCCATTTTATGCATTATCATAATTTAAATCTTTGAAATGATTACCTATCATAAATTAAATCATAAATTAAACTTTTATCACATATTCTTTATCATTTTTTTACTTAGTTTTTTTACCAGCTTCGAGGAGACTTCACTGGTCATGCTAAATGATAATAATTTTTCGATATTACGTAAGTTTTTATTACATTGTACTGTATTTTTTCCAAAATAAAATAAAATAAAATACTTACATTTTAGTTCTCTAATAGTCTCGTAAAACTGTTATGTAATTTGTGACGTAACGAGTTTTCATTACGTGGTTGTTATGATAACGAAAACAACATTTGTAAATATCTATGACTCAAGCCCAAGAACATTAAATAAATATACAATTTTTATTTACATAGATAATTAATTTGAGTCTTTTGAGAAATTAAAACTTTTTAGCATTGTTGCTAGGGATTTCGGCAACAATTTAAATACTACTCCTACTATTTTCTGTATTATATATAGCAGGCAGTGCTTTTCCAGTTGAAAACAAAAAAAAAACATTTGTAAATATCTATGACTCAAGCCCAAGAACATTAAATAAATATACAATTTTTATTTACATAGATAATTAGTTTACATTTGAGTCTTTTGAGAAATTAAAACTTTTTAGCATTGTTGCTAGGGATTTCGGCAACAATTTAAATACTACTCCTACTATTTTCTGTATTATATATAGCAGGCAGTGCTTTTCCAGTTGAAAACAAAAAAAAAAACAATGTTATTTTTAATCATGTACATTTTATATATATATTGTTACGAGGTACACAGAATCGAAAATTTTCCAGCACTCCGAATATTTTAGAATCATTCATTACAAGTTACTAGAAAGGTTTAGAAGTCGGTCGTGTCTTAAGAAATATTAATATTTCTGAAAAGACATTTCCTATATAAAGAGCGACATAACCGCTACACGGAACAGTTTTACGTGACAGATCAGCAATTTCATAGTAACATTACTTATTAGCGAATGCGGAGACTAGTGCGAATTATAAGCGACCAGCGAAAATAGATTATGAGAGTACCTACCGGGCTTTCGATGGTGAATAAGTGCGATCAACGATAGCGAATATTCTGGAAGGCGACTATAAATGGTAAAGGATGTTCTTAGGTTTTAACAACCGTTTAGAATCTTCTGGTTTGTGTTTTCTGTGATATTATGCCATGTTTTTACGACCTTCCTGGGCGACTTTTCGGATCCCATTGCAGGGCCCATCATCAGGGCTGATTTGTTGTTGAGAGTTTTGATTTTGTGGTCAAGACCCTGCTGACCAATGCAATGCCGAAACGTCGGCCAGAAATGTCGTAAAAATACGGCATAATACCCCAGAATATGCAAACCAGGAGTGTATCAAGTGATCCACAGACGATTAAATTCATGACCAGTGACTTTGTACTTTAAAAAAACATCGATTAATTTTAATTTCATTTAACTCCCACTGCTGCGATCCTGGTAAAATATATTATCTTTATTGTATTGAAAATTTGTTTCATTATATTTGGAGGCTTAGAGCATAATTTCTTCCCTAATCATGTAAAGTATAAAACTTGCAACTTTGATAACTGTACTTTCATTTAAAATAAATATGAGTAGATGGATAGAACTGAAGAATCCTGACGCCATATAGCATATTATTTTTACTCGAAGGTTGTTACAAAATATTGTAATTATTTTTTTCAATTGATTCAGCAACATTGTAGATTGACATTTTTTTAAAAAATATTGATTGTATTATTTGTATGTATCTACTTATATTATTTTATTAATTACACCTACATGTTTCGGAAAAACCTTTCCATCGTCAAGGTGTTATAGGCATATATGTCAAAATATCAAAATGAATGATTTCTTTTGTTTCTTGTTTTTCTAAATTATTTGAAAAATTATTTTTAAATATTATTGCTGAAGTTCTTTTTTTTTTTTTTTTTTAAATTTAATGGCTTGTCACCCAGTTAATGGTGTTATTGCCAAAAACTAGTCAATAGGTCATCGACATAAACATTACAGCTCAATGCAATTACTCTCTAAAAATCGTAGTAACACTTTCAATACTTCCCGTCGGCAGTCTGTAAGCAAGAGCTGGATATTTGTAGGGAAAGGGACATTAAGATCTGCAAGATCCTGGAGTAGGGACTGAGTACCGACATTTAAAATGCAATTGAAAAACAAGTGGTTCAAATCCTCCTCCTCTTGTCCACACTCACAGATTGAGGAGTTAAGAACATGAATTTTTGCAAGGTGTAAGCGGATAGAGCAATGACCCAGACGCATTCGGCAAACCATTGAAGTCTCCCTCTTGCTCAATCTGATCCTGTGAAACCAGGTTCGAGATGGGATAAGTGGCTGAATAGCGGCGTAGTGTCGACCTTTTGACATTTTAGTGAGGTCCCAATGAGACTGCCACTGAAGTGCGGCATCGTTTCTTGTAATATTGAAAAGATCGCTCACTGGAATAGTGGAAAATGTGGCATCCCCCTGTGAGATTGCATTTTTAGCCAGCGAGTCTACCATTTCATTACCAGGGATGCCTACATGACTCGGAATCCAAGCCAAAACAATTTCAAATTTATCCAAGGAAAGGTCGTGAATTATACTCCGAATTTCCATGCAGATCTGATCATCAGGGTGCCGAAAGGGGCTGGATTTAATTTTGAGCAGAGAACTTAAGGAATCTGAAAGAATAAGGCACTTCTTTGATTGTTTTGGTTTACATGATTTTAGCGCTTCTCGGATTGCCAAGCACTCAGCAGTAAAAATGGATGTCTCTTTAGGGAGTTGAAATATACCTTGGATACCATCATTTGGACAATAAAACGCAGCACCCGTACAGCCGGTTGCCTGGAGTTTGGATCCGTCAGTGAAAATTTGAGTCCAGCCATACCATTCTTTATTTATTATTTCAGAAAATATTCTCTTAGGGTTAGGAGTGAATTTGTCAATTCCCAAGGAAATGACTTTAGGGGAAAAAATGTGATTAGAAAAAGGAAATTTGTAGATAGGGAGAACAGGGTTTGATTGAACTCGAGGGATGAAACTCCCCAATCTGGAGAAGCTCCGAGTCAAAAGAGGAGGAGTTTTGCCTTTCCAATATGCACTTGACTTTGTGAGATCAAGGAGGGATTGAGAAATAGCAAGAATAGGGTGGTTGGGGACCCTGAAACACTTTATAGTAAAATTGTCAGCTAAATATTGCCTTCTGATTGCGAGAGGGGGCTCCAATGTTTCCACCTGCAATGCATTAATCGGAGATCATCTCATGGCTCCAATAATCAACCTCAAGCATTTTGACTGAATTTTGTCTAGTTTTATTCCTAAATATTTCGGAAGAGGATCAAGCAAAAAACTAGCATAATCTATATGGTTCCGGATAAAGGCATTATACATGAGTTTCAGAGTTAAAGGATGAGATCCCCACCATACACCGCTGAAGTTCTTGATTACACGCAATTATCGTAAAAAATTTTTGAATCTAAAAATTTTCAGAAAATTAAAATTTATTACAATAGAAAAAAAGGATATATTTGCTTAAGAAAAATAAATTATAATAATACGCGCTCACAGCGCTTACTTAAAGTTAATCTCCTGATTCCAATAGTTATAAAGGAAATCCAATTGCATTTATTATATAATATTTCTGACATATCTTTCCTTAAAAGTTGAATGAAAAATTCATTCACTTGACTAAAAGTCAAATAAAATCATTTAAACCATGTAGAAAAATTCTGATTCAATCCGCAACACGTTATTCATATTATAACAGGGATTGGCAAAAAACACAATTGTAAATACACGCCACTCTGTCATGGATTTAATTTAACTATGGGGAGGCGAACTACTTTAAAAACATTGGTTAGGCAATTTCAATCAAATTTGTAGTTTTGAACCGCACGAGTTTATTTATTCTAACTTTTTTAACCCTAATGAACCTTTCGGAAACACAAATAACGATAAATTTCTGAATCATCATAATAAGTTAACTCAAGTTGTTAAAAAGAAAGTCATTACAAAGTCGATTAAACAACCCACTTTAAACTTACGAGTATTTACTTCAATATGCAAATATGTATTCAATATTCATAAGCTTTGCTCCCGATTCCCGGAAAACTGGGCATATTTAACGGAATAAGAAATTAAGTTCAAAAGTACTTTTAAATCTTCTCCAGGGTGAAAAGTAATAAGCTTTCTGATTTAGGTTGATTTTGAAGTTCAATGAAATGTGTGACAGTTGAATCATGAAAATCCGTCATGATTCAATAAATCTAAATAAATTTGGAAATAAATAAATCTAAATAAATTTGGAAATCCTACAGTAAATTTGTACTATATGTCTTCTGTTATTTACGCATTTTATAATTCAAGTTGAATAAGAGTTACTTAAATCAAATTCAATTAATTATTTTTAAAGGTATTTTTCATCATCGTCATCATCATTCTCGGCCCTTGGTGGGTCTTGGCCTCCTCAATAATTTTCCTCCACTCATCTCGGTCTAGTGCCAGCTCTCTCCAGTTCCGAAGCTCTAAGGCAGAGATGTCTTTGAGGACGTTGTCACTTAATGTTAATTTTGGCCTTCCTAAGCTCCTTCGCCCTATTGGTCTTGAGTTCAGCAGGGACTTTGGTGCTTGATGCTCGGACATTCTCTCCACATGACCCAGCCACCGAAGTCTTCCCAGTTTAAAGGTATTTTTACTTGTATATATTCAACTCCTTTTGTCTGCGGTGGTATCTTGTAATAGATTTTTCACCAACCTCCTGACTAGCTAGAGCTCTGAAACTTTCAACATTTCCGTAAATTGGATGACTGTACATTATTAAAATTTTCGACATAATTTGGTCATTATTTTGATTAAAAATTGTCACTCATAAGCAAGAGCCGCAGAAAAGTGTTTAATAATTGGATGCTGCTTGGGTTTTGTTAAAAAATCGATTACGAATGTATGCAAAGAAAGTCTAATGTATGTCTTCAATGTCTGCATGTCTGCATTTTTTTTGATTCTCGGCCTCTCACTTCTTCGACGTGACCCAACATAACAAGCCTCTTCAATATTGGCCTTACCGCATTGAAAAGAATGCTATAGATTATGTACTTTATTCTGGCACCACTAGGTAAACTATTTCCATAGCATTACTCGACTTACGGATTGAATGATACTTACCCAAAAAATGATTGTTAAAATAATTCTAAAGAAAAAAATGAATTAAAAGTATCAAAAATAATAGATATATACATAAAAATTAAATAATCCATTAAAAAAATAAATAAAATAGAAATAAAATTAAAATAAAAAATAGAAGCGATTTTCGATCAACAAGATTTAGAGATACACTTAATTTACCAAAATTTTATTTTACCACTACGCAAAATCATTTTAGTTTTCTTGATATTAAATTCTTTAATAATCAAACGATCAGAAAAATAACAGCTCAGAAAAAAATTGAGATTGAAACCAAAAACCATTTATACAAACACTTGTATATTTATATTGTGAACAAATTTATATACACACATAAATCAGTTTCATGATTATATTATAACCATGAAACTGTTTTAAAATGCATATTTATACCTTGTACCTGTAATATTCTATCTCTATACACGAATCGTCTGACTCTAATAGAGATAGTAAAATAAAGTGTTTCCATTTTTGAAAAGTTAAATGATATATATAATTGTAAAAAGATCAAAAAAAAGTAAATAAGAAAGAAAAAAAGCTTTTGTATCACTCGCTGCATCTAATTTTCTCCTCCTCCACCTCTACTCTGAATCCTATTTCCTTGCTCTTTCCTCCCCATCCCTATTCCTTTATTACTATCAACACTCATTAATTTTACTTATTTCTTCATTTATAACCACTATTTTACTTTAATATTGTTTATTGCTTACTATAAAATATTCTCTTAGCTTTAAAATATTCTCTTATCCAACGTAGTACTTAATTTACTAAGCCTTAAACATCTGTGAATCTTTGTAATTGATTTATGCAATGTACACTGGGCTCTAACATTATAATGATTGAAACTGTTAAGATTCCTTAATAAATTAATAAACAAACAGCTTCTTCAAGCTTTTTTCCCTTTTCGTTAGGTGTCCGATAGCGAAGAGGACTTACCACATACCCAGGGCCGTTTTATGACCAATATCTCCCATATTGGCCCTTCGATATAGATTCGTCTCAGGCAAACTCAAGTAAAATCAGTATTTTTTTTAATGGAGACATTTGTGCATCTCGCTGTCAATCGCACGTGCAGAAAATGCCTACGTCACCATATTTGAAAGGCATCAATCAGTCATTTTTCCCTTGTCGATTAATTCAATACATAAATATTTAATGCACCCGAGGCTAACAAAGCTGAGCTTAACTTAATAGAAAAACTTCATAAGTTATTTCTGTTAATATTGTCTTTTATTTTTTATAAAGATAAATATTATAAAAGCAACCGCCATTTTTATTTCGTATTACCTGTGGGGCTGATACTACGTAAATAGGCTTACAATAATTTAGTTACTCATTATCTTAAGTTTTCACGATCGTAGAGAATGTTCTGGTTTGTATAAATATTATTGAAGGCGTTTTATTGATCAATAATTATACTTATTATTGTTCAATATTTCAGTAGGTACTGATTCTGTTTTCAAGGTGAAGACGCATTGCCTCATAATGTACTCTGCCGTATTGGCAAACACCTTGTCACCCTTGTCACCCGCCGGTGGTGCAGAAACTATAGAAGATGAAGAAGAGATTGGAGGTCAGAAAATGATTAATGAAGCGGTTGATTCATGAATTTAGTAACATGCTTCGAGAACATAGAGAGGACTATGTTAACAATTAATTAAATTTTATATCAAATCAATTTTTACTGAGCGGCTGGCTCTGAATATATTGAACAACCTTTTTATTGACAATATTATTAAACTATTGCCTTCAATAAGTATTGTCACCTGCAAGTTCATAAGTACACAACTATAAAATACAAGTATTCGTACCTTGAAAACAGAGACAGTACTGAAAAATTGAACAATACTTAATATTGATTCATCTTCGGACTTCACCCCTGGCAATATTATTGATAAATAAAACGCCTTCAATAATATTAATAGTGTGCGGGGGCCCTAAGACTTTTTATTTATTTGTTTCAAAGCAGAGTATAAAAGCATTAAATTTTAAAACAAAACAACATTTTTAACTATTACAGGATTAAATGTTTGATTAACTACTATAGGATTAAATTTTTGATTCGTAGCTCGTAGCTAAATCGTAGCAAGTGGCATTTGATTCTACACAATTCAGAATCGTAGTAGCTCTCATATTATTAATTTATTTGACACCATTCAGGCTGCAGAGGTTTTTAGATATTTATTATGCGTAATATAATAATAAGATTAAATAAAATAAAATAACACAGTCAATAACTGTTGTGGCACTTTTATACACAGTTGTAACAGAGCTAGTCCACAATGCTTTACGGGTGAATTCCTGCTTTGATTATGAGTCGTAAATGTTCGAGCAACCATGACCATAGTTATGGACTTATGTAATATCAATATTTGCATTTTTTTTCAATATTTCCGACTTATTTTTTACAAAACGTTGAAGTATCATAAGAGTAACATACTTATATTAATTACGAAAAATTCATTCGTTTCAATGAAAGTTAAATAAAATAATATAAACCCTGAAAAAATTCTATTGGAATTGGAAAGTTTTTATAATTTTATTTGACTTGTATTAGAGGGAATGAATTTTTCATAAAAGATGTAAGTTACTGTAATGATATTCCAACATTTGCAAATAATAAGTCACAAATATTGAAAAAAAAATGCAAAACTTTGATGTCGCATATCTCCATATCTATTGATGGTCATGGTTGCCTGAACATTTTCGACTCATAGTATTGTGGACTAGCTCTGTTACAATACAATACTATTAATATATGAGTGCGACATTTATTTAATTGTTTAATTAATCCTAATAAATTATCACAAGAATTTGTTATAGTATATTATTCCCAATTTGTTAGAAAACTCTATCCGTGAGTAACAATATTTAACACTATGGTAAGAAACTATAATTACAAAGAACAAGGTTTAATCGGAAAATACGAAAAATAGTATATAGAAAAGGAAAAATTGTTTACAGATACTGATAATGCATAGAAATATTTTAATGAAGGACAGCATCGCTGGTTTTTATAGTTATTGAGAATAATTTTATTATTCATATTATAAAGAATTTTATATTATTTCTTACAATAATTTTATTATTAATATTATAAAGAATTTTATAGCTATTTTTAGGAGCTTTCCAAGTCTTGTTTTTCGATACTGCAACTTTAATTCCCTGAGTTAAATTAATTGTATTGCGTATAGGCAATGTATTGTAGAGATTTTAATTGCAAATTTCATAATGTGGGTTGAAGACAATAAGTGAATTTGTGCTAGGGTGTGTTGGAATTAAAGACTGGTCTAATGTTGGTATGTGGTGAATCTTAAATTACTTGTAATGCTATATTTTGGCAAAATCGTAAAAGGAAGTATTTGTGTCCGTGAGCCTTTGACGAGTGTATCCCGTGGTAATTGGTATATATTCCTTATTTTTCTTAGCCATAGTGTATTTTATATAGACACGTACCTCAAATAACTAGATTAAACAACATGTTAAATTATTACATTCTTACCAGCCTGAATCCTGCCTTAGGATGGTTGTTAAAGCTTTAAATAAGTTCATATATTTTCTAGCGATGCCCTCATGCACATCAGCCCTGATGATGGACCCTGCAATGGGATCCGAAACGTCGGCCAGAGTGACATATACACGGCAGAATATCCCAGAAAACTGTACACAGAAGAACCTGAGAATATTTTTAAGGAAAAAAGGATCTTTTCTAAACCTAAACTAACCTAACCTATTCACTACGAGTATTAATGGTAGAAATTTTGTGAAATAATCCATAAAAAAGTATCATTTTATACTTTTTTGTATTTAGTTTATAAATTACAATGATCAAGACACATAATTATCTGTATTCACAGTTGTAACTCGAGGCTGATGTATGTATATATATTAGGTCCTTACATATGAAATTCACGTTTTGCCGTACTGGCAAATTTGATCTCAAATATCTTCTCTTTGGTTAGGAATTCCAAATCCAAATTTATACAGCTATTTACTCATGTATTTGTGTTTTGAAAATTATAATTCATTTGTTTTTTCCTCAATTGTTTTTTTCTTTGCGTCACTCAGTTTACAAAATGAAAAACTTGAAATATCGCGTTATTTACGAGTACGAGTTCCACCGTAGCACCAGGCTGCAGAAACGGCTCGAAGGATTAATGATGTGTATGGCGACGGTGCCGCAAAAGAAAACACAGTGCGTTTTTGGTTCCAACGTTTTCGTTCTGGAAATTTCGACCTGCAGAACAAGCCCCGTGGACGGCCGGAGACCAAAGTTGATAATGAAGAATTGAAGGCTATTGTGGAAGCGGATCCATCGCAAACCACATCCGAGTTAGCTGCAGGCTGCGGTGTTAGTGATAAAACTGTTTTAATCCACTTGAAGCAAATTGGTAAGGTGAAAAAGCTTGAAAGGTGGGTACCTCACGAATTGAGTGAAGCAAATCAACAAACGCGCGTTGACTGCTGCGTTGCATTACTCAACCGGCACAATAATGAAGGGATTTTAAATCGAATCATTACCTGTGATGAAAAGTGGATCCTGTACGATAATCGGAAGCGCTCATCGCAATGGCTGAACCCTGCCGAACCAGCCAAACCATGCCCCAAGCGAAAATTGACTCCAAAAAAGTTACTTGTGAGCGTTTGGTGGACTAGTGCTGGTGTCGTTCACTACAGCTTTCTTAAATCTGGCCAGACGATTACGGCAGATGTCTATTGTCAGCAACTGCAAACCATGATGGAAAAGCTAGCTGCTAAACAATCGAGGCTGGGTAATCGCTCTAGGCCACTGCTGCTTCATGATAACGCTAGACCACACACTGCACAACAGACGGCTACCAAATTAGAGGAGCTTCAATTGGAATGTCTAAGACATCCACCGTACTCTCCGGACCTTGCCCCAACAGATTACCATTTTTTTCGAAATTTGGATAACTTCTTGCAAAGGAAAAAATTCAACTCCGATGGGGCAGTCCAAACCGCCTTCAAAGATTTTATCGATTCCCGTCCGAATGGTTTTTTAAGTAAAGGGATCGATGAACTACCTATGAGATGGCAAAAGTGCATAGATAGCAATGGTACATACTTTGATTAAATAAATATATTATAATAAAAAAAATCGGCTTTATGTTCCTCCCATACTAAACGTCAATTTCATATGTAAGGACCTAATATATATAACTCTGTGCATGAAAATACTTTATTTTAAGGTGCATTCATCGAGAATACTTGCACATTAACCGAATTGCCAGTAAAGAATTATTAAAAATAATAATTTCCATTTATAAAGCAATTTTTAAATATAAAAAATCTTTATAGAAGAATTTTTTTGATTGATGAAGATTCGTACTGCCAATACAGAGGTTATGGTCGTAGGAAGATACCAAGAGCAGTGCTCGATCAGCATACAGGAAACCCAGCTGAAATAAGTCAATTAATTCTAATACCTTGGGATGGAATTTTCTAGTGACGAGAGGTAGGAAAGTGAAATAGATAGAAGAATCGGAGCTGCGGCCGGCGTTCTACGTCCTATATACAGTGCGTTGATAATAAAACCCGAGCTTAGTATCAAGACAAAACTAATTGTTTTCAAATCTGTGTACAAAAGCCCAGCCTAACATTTGGCCACCACATTTGGATCATAAGGAAGAGAGTCAGAGCAAGGATCCAGGATGCCGAGATGAGTTTTCTAAGGGAGGTAGTGGGATTCAAACTGATGGACAGAGTGAGAAATGCCGACATAAGGCACACACTCGGCATGGAGCCTCACTCCTACATATAGAAAAATCAAAAATGAAGTGGCTTGGACATGTGCTAAGAACGCCAGTGGACCGAATACCAAGAAATATCCTCTTGGCAACCTCGTAAGCTTAAGCTGGAAGAAACAATAACAAAAAATTGTACGAACAGAAAGAGTCTGGACTGGTACGGAAGTATCACAAGACAGGGGAATATGGAAGCACCTTGTCGTGTGTGTGGGCCCCCGACCCTACTAGGACAAGGGGTTGAAGATGTTAATGTTGATTTATAAACCGCTAGGACATAAAAAAAAACTAGCTAATGCAAAAATTTTAATTGAAACGTGTAAAAGTACAATACAGTAAGTCCTTGACTTACTGTATTGTACTTACGTGTTTTTGCCTTGTAGCCCATTTTTTCTTCGTAAATGATAGTACAGCGAGCAATAGCATAACTCTCTGCTTTTGAAACTTTCGCAAATCGTTTTGGATCTGGGTCTTGAGTTTTGAAGCCAGCTTCATCATTTTTGATCATATTCAAATGCTCAGCCATCTTCATAGTTTCAAAATGGTTGGCTTGTTCATTCTGTTTTTGTTCTTCTAAAAAGAGACTTCTTTTCTCAGGTCCTCGAGATCCATCAAAACTTCGTTACTTACGAAATCCTCTTCTTTCAGATTTAGGTCTTTGGTTATTTCAACCAGTTCGCTAATAACATTGTCAACATTTTCGACATCAACTACAACAAATGGAGGTTGTATTTGGAGGCAGGAACATTATTTTTACGTTTTCATCATACAAAGGCGGATGACCCGGTGTATTATCAAATATAAATAAAATCTTGAATGGTAGGTTATTTTCTTTGCAATATTCTTCTAGCTCTTGTATAAAATGATGAAGAAACAAGACTTAAAAAATTTATTGAGTAATCCTTCTTTTTAATCAACAACTAGAAACCGGGTCCGTTACGTAATCACGTATGTATTAATTCGCGTAAGTCGAAATCACGTAAGTCGAGGATTTACTGTGCATCATTTTGACGGGTTATTATAGCTAGTCATAATAATTAAATACAATGCCAAGTTCATTGCAGGCAATACAAAAGTTATATATATCCCCGGTTTAAATATGTGTTATTACACATAATAATGAATCTTATACATACCTACCTTTGTCGTTCACATTTTAGTTTTGTGAACTTTTTCGGTAAGAAAGAAAAAAAATGCGTTAACACTTACTTTTAATATAGGTAGTACACTAGCGAGCACAGAAAGGTGTCCACCCTTTAAAAATGGATTACTGCAAGTATAAATGAGTTCTATGGACTAATTGCTTGTACCCGTTATTTTTTTCTACCTGTCTAGGGTCTCACGCAAGCATTAAGACCAGTTAAGTCGTAACTTACAACATGTAGAAAACAATATTATATACAAATTATTTTGTTTTTCTTAGCTAATAGTGAAACAATAATAAAAATGTAACACGTAAATTTTTAAATTATAAAATAGTTGGTGAGAAAATATTTTTTAAATTATTTTTTTTATAAAAAAGTATAAGAGATGCTAAAAACACCGCCTAAAGATTTTTAGTTAAGTCAAAAGGTTTTTTTTCCTGTTTTAAAATTGTTACTTTATAATTTTAATTGAAAAGGGATCAATAAACTATAACAAAATCTGACATTTTACAAGAAAACTATTATTTTAATGATGGACGCCTTTCTGTTCTCGCTACTATAATACATTCCTAAATATAATGTAAAGCGTCGGAATTAAACTTGAAATTTTGTCGTGTTTGTTAACTTATTCCTTACTTAGCAAACCACTATTCAGATTTAACAAAAGTGAATGGAAATTAATTATTATTTTTAAATATAATAAATGTAAGTTAGCATTGCATTAAACTTGCGCTGAAGCACGTTTAATTGCGAGACGCATCTATTAAAATAGCCATATTTTTATTACAAGTCAGGGATACATAACAGCGCTAATGAGCTGAAGTATTAGGTCCTTACATATGAAATTGACGTTTAGTATGGGAGGAACATAAAGCCGATTTTTTTTTTTTATAATATATTTATTTAATCAAAGTATGTACCATTGCTATCTATGCACTTTTGCCATCTCATAGGTATTTCATCGATCCCTTTACTAAAAAAACCATTCGGACGGGAATCAATAAAATCTTTGAAGGCGGTTTGGACTGCCCCATCGGAGTTGAATTTTTTCCTTTGCAAGAAGTTATCCAAATTTCGAAAAAAATGGTAATCTGTTGGGGCAAGGTCCGGAGAGTACGGTGGATGTCTTAGACATTCCAATTGAAGCTCCTCTAATTTGGTAGCCGTCTGTTGTGCAGTGTGTGGTCTAGCGTTATCATGAAGCAGCAGTGGCCTAGAGCGATTAACCAGCCTCGGTTGTTTAGCAGCTAGCTTTTC
>JADDOH010004197.1:0-118992 GCA_016648135.1 Agrypnia vestita
TATTACATGCTCTTGCTATATCCGTTCCACTTCACATTATTGTTCCTCCCGTCTTCGAATTTCTATCACACTATGTTCTTCTATGTTTTTGGTACTTATATGCTTGCTTTTTACTTGCATTTACTCCTATATATATTTGTTTCATTTATCCATCCATCTATAAGATCCCCATACGCTTTATCCTTTTATTTCATGTGTATATGGGCCGCAAATTCATATTATTTTATTTACAATATTCTTATCTAGATACACTTGTTCCAATTATGTTTTGTGGTTATTACTACCAAACCCGGCGAAATCTGAGCTAGAATAGCCAATCGTATACACGTTACCCGTCCTGTTGAAACTACGCTAACGTCGGACAGGTGTGTAGTGATTACATAGTTAAGATATTGTATCTATATTCGAGTATATTATTTTCTTGTCGTGCCATTAATATGCTTACACGTTATCGTTATCTCTTTCCTAACCGTATATACCGTCATTGCACAATTACCTATCTGTTGTAAAAGCCTGAAGAGCGTTAGTCTACAGATAAATATAATAGAATTATAGTTAACTTCTCTACCCGCCTACGTTATTCGACTCCCGCGAAACGAAAATGAATCAATATTCGCTCCTCGATAGAGCGTCAGTCTACAGATAAATATAATGGAATTATAGTTAAATTTCCTATCTGCCTACGTTATCCGACTCCCGCGAAACGAAAATGAATCACCATTCGCTTCTCGACAGAGCGTTAGTCTACAGATATATATAATGGAATTATAGTTAACTTTCCTATCTGCCTACGTTATCCGATTCCCGCGAAACGAAAATAAATCATTATCCGCTCAGTTAAGGTCACCCCTCTGGTACATAGTGTACGTTTTATCCGTGCTTCACGGCCAATTCCTATAAATTATTTATGGGCGTTTTCCTCTCGCGATCCCCCGATTAGACCTGCCTTCCTTAGTTTTGCTCAATATTCTGCCTCTCTGTTGCACGGGGATCCACTCGAGATCACGATTAATGACATTTAAGCGGTTTCAAAACCACAGCAAAAAAGTCCATAATTCAGAAACCTCGTGGAACTGTCAATATCATCGTCACCTTAGAGTAGACGTTAATCGGTTTTTTAACGGCTTAAACTGCAATAAACGCGACCTAAATCTCTGAAATCCATGTTCAGCTTTTTTATGTGAAGCACATGCGGACCGCTCGGACCGCATCGATCGTCAACCATTTGTACCAAACACGGCTTTACCACAAGATCAATATGATTTATAAAAATTGAATAGTAACTGCCCGTAACCTATATCCGATCAATCGCTACTAACTCCCTCCCAATACTAGCGTTTCATCATTCCCAAATTTTTGTAGCTCCAATACTACGGCCAGTTTAGCTCAATTTTTCCCCGCGTAGCATTTAAATCATCTTAGAGTTCAAAATAAAAATAATAAAATAAAAAAAAATCTATAGAAACAGGTGATTCATCACAATATTAAGGCCAAAAATGAGCAAACATTAAACATAAAAGTTTGTAATGTACATATTATGTAATAAATAAAAATTGAATTGAATTGAATTGTAACTATCATTACGGTAACTTATATCGATTATGAAAAATTCATTTTCTTCAATACAACTGAAATAAAATGATGAAAACCTTGTAAAAAAATAACTTTTTTTCAATTTTCGCAAGGTTTTTATCATTTTGTTGGACTTGTATTAAAGCGAATGAATTTTTCATAATCGACATAAGTTACTGTAATGATCGTTTAACTTATTGCAAAAAATAAGTAACAAATATTGAAAAAAAATGCAAATTTTAATATTGCATATCTCCACAACTATTGATATTAGGCCACGGTTGCTTGAATATTTTAGACTCATAACATAGACAGGAACCTACCGGCAATGTTTCTGCTGCTAGCTCTGGTACACCCTGTATATTAAAACTTTCCTACTTCCATGAATGTATCATATTAGCAAAGCGCCTGTGGATGGCAAAAAACTAACGCTGATGTTCTGCATATTGCAAACATTAGTAATAAACATTCAGAAATAAACAACACGTACATTTACAACAGTTCACCTTAACACTCTAAAATAGGCGGGACGTTTTTATTTATTTATTTATTAATAATATACGCCCGATTTGGGCTTTTACATTATAAAATAGGAAGCGTAGCTATCAGACAGACAGCTTACCACTGTTCAAAAAACAACTTAAGAGGCATTTATTTAGACAATCCTATAAAAACCTATAGAATCTGACCACAACAACGCTAGCTAATGTTTTCCACTCCTATTGTGCACTCCGCGAAAACACATAATTCTTTCAGGGACTCACAAACTATTATAGTACTCAATTTTAATTCCACTTCTTGTATGCCACCTAGTGAATAAGTAATAGTAAATAAGTTTTTTCTTTTCTAGCAGTAAGTTGTCTTGTAAGATAATAATTTCTCTGTGTAAAGCGCCCTTGAGGTGAGTATTTCGCGAAAACGGCGCTATACAAATTATCCAATTATTATTATTATTATTATTATTATCTCAGTACATATAAATAACATGACAAAAAATGAAATAATATTAACAATATAAAAACAAAAAATAATGTAAAATAAATAATATGTAGAAAGTACTAAAAAGTAAAAGAAAATACAGTAGATACAAAAGAAGAAAGTGATTATAAAATGAGAAAATTTTAACAAGATAAATACAACAAATGACGGGAATAAAAGCAAAGGCTTAAAATGTTTTGAATGCAGTCACCGAGGATTACTAATTTATAATACACTGAATTCTAGATTTTATGTATCTATTACCTCCAAAATTATCTTTCCTATTTATAGGCTATATTTCCTAAAAAAATATAGTTAACATATACAGGGTTATTTGGAAAAGATTAATAAACTCGCTAATAAAGACTATATCCCTGCCTTGATTATGAGTCGAAAATGATCAAGCTATCATGACCTAAGATCAATAGTTATGTAGATATGCGACATAAAACTTCGCATTTTTTTTCTCAATATTTCTGACATTTTTTTTACAAAACGTTGAAGTATCATTACAGTAATTTATATCTGTTAAGAAAAATTCATTCGTTTCAATAAAAGATAATAAAAGTATCCAGAGAAACTTGTCCGCTCGAATATTATTTATTAACTGATAACAATTGTGTATCACACGATGCCTAATATTATGCGTTTCATGGTAGCTTACTTAGAGTTGTTCTTGTTAGAGAGCGCGCCAAGATAGCTGGCTGTATGACTTGTCGCCAGACGAAACGTGGTCAGAAATAGCTGTCCACCACTGTTCTAAATAGTCTCCACGGACAGCAGAAAAGGATTTCCATGGACCAGAGTCAGAAGGGAGGAAACGGATCACAGGAGCGCTCGACTAACCTTGTTTCGGCCTGTCAATCCACATCCGGCCGCTCCATTCAGAACTCCTGGACTTGCAACAATGCACTTGAGGGGTGGATCTGAACAGCCTTCACCACCCAACCCTCCGGAGTAGACTGGGAGACACCAGCCTAGCGCGGGGTAGATTATTAAACTGCTAACAATAATCGATGGAGCAAAATTGCAGCGAAGTATTCGCAGTTCCCATTATCTCGATTTCTGCTTTGACTTATTGGCCAAATACTGCGACATTAATCTTTTTCTAGTTTGGCTAGGCCCTGTGGGCGCATGCACTGGTCGCTGGGTGGGCATTGGTGTCTGCAATTGGCTATCGGTTGTAATAGTCGGTACGTGTATCATTTTTGGAGCAATTATAATATAGATACGTCACCGTGTATGCATCTAATCCCCTCATATTGAGGATTTATTTTTTCTGCATTCACTCTTCACCTAGTCTTTCTTCAACACGCTCCTCTTCAGTCACGTGTAGAACTCTCCAAATAGCATTTAAAACGTTTAAAACTCAAATGATTTATTGAAATTGACAAATGTGACGAGATGACAAATCGAACCTTTGCGGAAAGTCTGTGATATTTCGAAATGAATGATTTTACAGGATTACTTTCAAACTATTGAATTAGATTGATATTTTGTCTGTTTCTTTCATTACTCAGCCGTTTGTGGGGCAAACCATTGACGATATCATTGGGCAAACGACGCCATTTTTTTTGGAGTTCATAGAACTCGATGTGGCGGTTTTAAATTTGCGAAAAAAAAACATTTTCTCGAAATATCACAGTCTTTCTGCAAAGGTGCGAAATGTCATCTGACAAATCTATCTAATATTCACGAATTTTGATTTCATTTTAAAATCATTTGCAAATAATGTAAATGCGTAATTATAAAGTCAAATCTTTTTGTGTTCGAGTTTGACACATCTCCAATTATACATCTTAACATAGAAATTAAACGCAGAAAATAATAGAAGAGATAATATAAGTGAGAATATTATAGGAAAGATGAGTTCAATTTTGTTCTTCCTTTAATATATAAATTGCGGATTAATATGCTTATAGCTTATGTATAAAATTATATATATGGATGAGAACTTTAATTGTATATTGATGCATAATTTTTTTAATAACGGTACTGCAAAAAATGAAACAAAAAATATAGCTGTAAATGTAACGTATTTTCACAGAATTCCGTCTAATGAAGTCAAATTAAATATCTCAAAACTCTATCATCACGGACTTGTTCAGAGCCATAAATATATATCGAACTTATCAATGTTAGCATGCTTATCTTGTACGTACATTATAATTTTGATTTAAGTTAGTTTAAAGATACCCGCCACAGAATAAAAGTATCCACTTAAATTTAATACATGCTGAAAATATTGTTAATCCTAAATTTGCGGGCAGAAAACTTCAACAAGCTTTTCCTTTTTGATTGTAAATGGTGGCGGCATTAATATTTTCTTGTTACCCTTTTCTGAGAAGACTCTAGTCGCCAAAAGCTAAAGATAAGTGAACTTGGTAAAAGCCATAACCTTTTGGAATTTAATTTAAGCGATTCAAAAATAGAAAACGGAGTCCAGCTAAGTTAAAACTAGATAAGCGAAACTTCTAATTTATTCAGTTCACCGAAAGGTCGTCCAGTGTCGGGAGTATGGCCGGAACTTCTCAGCCGCGGTATTTATTGATGCGCAAGATGGCCGATCTATTAAGGGCCGGTCTTATAAACGAAAGGCCAAATATCCGTTAGTAAATCGACAATTAACGAACGGATTGCCGTTCGTTCGTAAAATTTTTTGATCGTCCGTAAGTATCGCAATATCGTACTGCTCTTGTCTATGATTTTAGAGCTGTCAGAGGCGAATTATATCTCTTTTCTACGGAAGCGTAACACAACTTCCATAAATATAACCCAAAATTTCTCGCTTGCACCGGATTTTTGGGATACTTCCCACAACACTACACTGGTAGTAGCCTTTAAAACCCCAACTAAGTCTGCAACGGCTAATAATTTGATCCAAGAGTATATAATCTCAAGGCAACAAGCAATTTTTTAGTTGGTGATAATGTCAGATTCCTACAGGTGCGCCTTTTTACATTGTTCCCAATATATTCTAGAAGCTCTTAAGCAGATCTTTTGGACAAGCGAAAATGGTAGATAAAATCTGCGTTATCTAAAATATTAAAATAATCCACCCGTATATTGAACACTCTTTGTCGTCGAGTTTGTTCTTCATCCGACGAACTTAAATATATTCAAGAACACATTCATATTTGTGAAGTTATAATTTTTCAGAACAAAGTTCTGTGAAATATTTAATAACCAAATTAATTAATCAATTAGAAAGACATACAGAAAAATCTAATTCACGAAAAAATATTAGGTTACTACTGGGATTCGAACCCAGGTCACCTCCTTTCCGGGGCCGGTGCTCTGACCACTAAGCTATAGCAACCCTCTATGTTTCCGTGAATATATCGACCTTATATGTAGTTCTTATTTTTATTAATTGATTAATTTTTATTTTTGTCCATAGAGCAATCCACTTTTTTGATACGGTAGTTGAAATTACTTTGCAATGCCACCGCTAGATGGACGCCATGATTAATTGAATAATTCATTTTTATTTGGACATACATTTATACAACAGATATTATATATTCAAGAACACATTCATATTTGTGAAGTTGTAATTTTTCAGAACAAAGTTCTGTGAAATATTTTTAATAACCATGCTATATGGACAAAAATAAAAATTAATCAATTAATAAAAAATAAGAACTACATATAAGGTCGATATATTCACGGAAACATAGAGGGTTGCTATAGCTTAGTGGTCAGAGCACCGGCCCCGGAAAGGAGGTGACCTGGGTTCGAATCCCAGTAGTAACCTAATATTTTTTCGTGAATTAGATTTTTCTGTATGTCTTTCTAATTGATTAATTAATTTGGTTATGAACTTAAATACACTAATAGCTCGACATCGCTATCTGAAAACATTTTCCCTTGAACAGCATTAAAAGTAAATTGATAGCGGATCTAACCTTAAAAAAGAATACGTCAATCTGTCATACATCTGTCAATTTCAACTAACGGACGGTAAACTGGTGGTTCGACAGTGGTATCGGCCGTCGGTAAAATTTTACTAAAATTTGACGAACGGATTGTTATAAGACGAAAAAAGTGACGTTTGTATCAAATTTCAGTTTATATGGTCTGAAATTTAACTAACAGACGTTTATAAGACCGGCTCTTAGGCCCGGTTGCGCCATCTAAAGTAAAGGTAAAAAAAGTTACTCGAGTAACTTTTTTTACTAAAACGGGTTGCGCCATCTATGGTAAAAATGTTTAAACACGCCGAAGTACATACATGAGTAACTTTTTTTTACTCTCCAAGATAGGTGGGTAAAGGTAAAAACGTTGGTAAAAAAAATGGCCGTCCTCTCACAGCTGATTTGAAAATGTGACATTTATCCATATAGGTACTTGTCATTTGAATTTTGTCGCTGTCATTTTCGTATTGAAATTTGTAAACATTAAAATGAATCTTTTAATTTCGCGTTATTTTAGCGATGGTTTGACGTTTGTTTGGTTTGTTTCAGAGAATAAAGTGGTTTGTTTGAACTGGTTTTGAACCGCAAAAGCAAAGTATTGCCAGTGGTGAAAAACTGAAATAAATCAAATTCCATACAGGTTCCATGCGGTATTTGAGGTTTATTCCGCTTGGCACCCTGTTAGCCTTATGATTGGTTTGACAGCGGTAAAAAAGACGTCTATGCAACCCGAAATCGAGTTTACTCTGAGCTGAGGGTAAAAAAAGTTACTCGGGTCAATGTTACTCGAACCAAATTTACTTCTGCTGGCGCAACCGAGCCTTAGAGTACCCATTGCTTCAAGCTAGCTAAGAGTACTCACTTAGCTAGCTTGAAGCAATGGGACATTAATAGAGGTCTATACTAGTGCCATTAGCACGCCCCGAAAGACCTTCTTGCCCGCTACAATAGGCAAAAAATGAACGCTCGATACCGATATAATATATTCCCAAGCCGAAGGGTGTACTGAAAAAAAATCCCTTGATAATAAAGAAAATGTAATTAATGATTACTTGGACTTGACAAATAGCCCTCTTCTCTCTCTTTCTCTTGAGTATATCGCATCCCTAATCTTAGACTTTGACAAATTAAATTTTTTATCGTTGAATTAAAAATGGAGAAATATTGAAAGCATTATTAAGTACCTGGTCAAAAAATATCACGACTCTAAATAAACCGCATAAAATTTGAAGACAGAAAATACATTTTCTTGATTTTTCACTATTCATAATATGTAGGGGTGTAAAAGCAAATGCAGCGATATCCAAAAAATAAATGTTTTTAATGCAGTCATCGAGGATTACTAATTTAAAATGTACTGAATTCTAGATTTTATGTATCTATTCCATCCGAAATTATGGTTCCTATAAATTTATAGGCTGTTTAATTTTATGTTTCCTATAAAATCTCAAATTCAGTACATTATGAAGTTGTAATCCTCGATGAATGCATTAATTTTTTTTGGATATTGCTGCTCTTGCTTTTATACCCCGCATATATGAAATTTCGAGACAATAGTTAGACTTTTAGTTGATAAAAGCTCGAATTTCAATAAATATTTAGTGGTAATAAATTTATACTTGTATGTATTAGCAACAGAAGTCATACAAAATTACGTAAAACTATTGATCACAGGTCACATCCAAAATTAATTTAAAAGTCGTTAATTATTCCCACTCGAAGAGAAAATTGTCGAAATTTTCGGAGAAAAAGCAAGGCGTATCTAAGACGCAAACCATTAATTTAAGAAAGTTTTATTTGATGACAAATTCAACAAAATAATCGACAATGATCAGTGTAGATTTTTACAACTGAATACTTTGAGCGACATAAATATATAATTTTGTATTTATTTTAGTTTTTTAGGATAACTTCTACCGCGCGCACATAAATAAAATAACGATTTTTTGTTGTAAACAAACTACGTTTGATAAACCATTAGAGTTTATTAATTATTAACATTAAACCACTTTCCCATCCTCCTTACCGATGTAAATATGTATTCTATTGAATCCTAACCATTCCATAGGTAATCACCATTGGCAATACAAGAAGGAATGGAGACGTATTGTGCACGAAATTCCAGACAATTCATGGGACCATGATGTTCAACATTGAGTGTACGATGATGAAGATGAAAGGAACGAAACGATCTGGAGAGAAGACTAGATTAGACAAAATTAGAGTAGGTATAATGCGAATTTTTAACATTATAAATATTTGGTTTAGCATCCGTTCTTATGTGTGTATATATATATAAATTTAATCTTCTAACATAATAAAATTAATTTTAAGTGGTTTACGAGAAATGTATGTTTATCAGTCTTATTTTATTTTATTTTTATTTTTTATTTAATTTAATTATACGGTACGAAAGTATACATTTATTAAACATGTATAATATTTATTTGTAATGAACGTGTTTCATACATCATTGGCTTTATCAAATGAGTGGCTTGGTGGTGAAGTGGTTATGACTCTCGACTAGTGATCCAGCGGTCGGTTGCTCGAGCCCTATTCCAGGACACCAGAAAGTTAGTCATATTTTCTTAGCGCAGTCGTTTAGCTTAATTTGAAAATAGTAAGAATGTATAATATGTGATGACAATATGCGACAATAATATGCGACATGTATTCGATGTTCGTATCCATATTTAAAATGATAATAATTACGTTTAACCATATACCTTTACGCTAAAACGGATTCATAGTTTGTATCTAGAAATCACCCTATACTAAAATAAAAAAATCTTTAAAAAAAACTTAATAAATATTTGTTTCTCAATAATCCTTACTTACAGTCCTTAGTATCATATAAGGGTCTCGATCGTAGCATCAAAAAAATACCGAAAACTCATTTGAAGCTATAAACACGAGCACATTTCCAGAATGTGTCTACTCTTTGAAAGTCTACGCGTGGGTAGACACTGGAACTAGTACAATTTATCGTTTTCGTTCAAAGATACCCCACTTTTGTAAATTGAATCTTTGTATTATTTAAGAACGGAACGAGAAAATCTTTGCTTCAATGGCGCGACTGATTTTTTCTCGTCGTTTAAGGCTATTTACAAACACACGAGCGGCGGGCAGGCACGCACCCCGCATGAAAGGACACGTCCCTATAGGTAACACAGGGGGGGACTGGGATGGGTGACTAGCTGAGGGGGCGCTTGATACCTACAGGGTTTTATTTTTTAGATCACAAAGCGCGCGCGACACAATGGCTGCTCATAAGCATGTGGAGGGTGTTTTAAAAAAGAAGAACACTGCATTTTGTGGAGATTTTTTGAAAGCTTTTGAAAATATGATTATACCTCGGATCTGTGGGTGACTCTGTAGCGGCACATTTATTAATTAGAAAATAAATCCGTGGGAAAGTCCGCCTTACATGAGTGACGGGTGAAATAAAATAAGACAAGAGTGAAAAATATTGAAGATGGGATACGATAGGTAAAAGAAGATTTATTTATATAATTAAACTAGTTAACATAGTTTACACCACTAAAATTTATTTGGTAAAATCAACCGGTTTCGGAAACGACGTTCCTTCATCAGGGTATACCCAATACTAATTGAACTTTACAAAAATTATAAACAATCATACTTCGGTGTTAAGTGTCCCCCCCCCCATTTGGACCGGTTTATTGGGTATACCCTGATGAAGGAACGTCGTTTCCGAAACCGGTTGGTTTTACCAAATAAATTTTAGTGGTGTAAACTATATTAACTAGTTTAATTATATTCATAATGAATAACCACAAAGTAATAGCAAAATACAACAGTAGAAGATTTATTTCATTAATTTATTCGGTCATCCAAGGGATAGACATAAATACATAGTATAAAAGAATAAAATAGTAGTTATATATCTCCAAAAATAGGATGACTCAGATAAGCCTCAGTAATAATTAGGAGTAAAAGTAAACAATAATAATAAGTAATACGTATAATGTATATAATGCACATAGAAGAAGAGTGACGAACCTACATATCTCACCATACGATGATACTCTTCATATTTGTTACTAAAAATATCTATTGAATTAAAAAGGATATTATTGACTGATTAACTGACTAACTAATCATCACGCCGTTTCCCCAAAGGGGTAGGCAGAGAGGATAGAATGCCATATTCTTTTAATAGTCTGAGCATATATGTGAGATTGGAAGGATTTCCTATTATTGGTGTGATAGGTTAAAAGGGAAAAGGGATAGCTCTGTCTGGTACCCGATTAACTCTCCAAACTTACTAGAGAATTATGGCCTATTTCAACCAAATATCTATTTGCGTAATCGAAGTCATGTATTATTCCATGATGCAGAACGGATGTAATGAATAGGCACACCATAACGCGCAGTGTGCAACTTTTAAACGAAATGAGTGATCTTGTCAACGTAGTTAATGACAGCTTTGAAGGAAAAGACAGATTTCTTTTTATTTTATTTAAAATATAATAGAAACGTAAAAGGTTTATGGATAACATTTTTGCATGATTCAATACAGGAATATAATAATAATAAATATAGTTTAGATACAAGTCATTTTTTTATAGTTGGCCGAGTTTTAGCATTTTTGCCACATCTGTTTTGAATTTGTCAGTGATCAGTTGTTTGGTCTGTTGTGGCAGGTCGTTGTATAGTTTTAATCCGTTGCAAATTAGTCGGGATTGTCCTGTTTTTGTTTTGGCGTATGTTATGTGATAGTTTTGACCCATTCTAGTGTTGTTTTGGTGTTTTTCGTGTATTTTGTGTAATTTTATGTCTTGGTCTTGTATTTCGCCAATTGCTAGTCTGAATGATTTTCAGTGTTTCAATTTTTGTAATGCTTTCGATGTTTAATTGTTGTGTTGTACGGTATACAGTTTCAGTTGGTGTCCGGTATTTCAGATCATAGACCATTTTTAGTATTTTGTTTTGCTATCGTTGGAGTCTGTTTAGGTTAGTTTTGTTTCCGGTACCCTAGAAGGGTATCAAATATCCTATTCTATTCTTGACGTATGCCTGGTACATCAGAATTTTTACGGTCTTAGGTGTGATTTCGTGTATTTTGTGGAATAAGTTGGTCAGTTTAGTCAGTGAGTCAATTACTTTGTCTATTTGAAAGGTCCATTTGAGGTGTCTGTCTATGTTGAGTCCCAAATATTTAGTTCTACATAAGATACCCACCTCAAAAATTGTACGGTGAAAGGAGCAATCCTAAAATAAAAATGCAATTAATATCATTGGGGTCTCGTTCGCTTTAGCAGTTGTCTTGCAGCAAAAAACTATTAACCGTAAAAAGGCTGCACTAGTTTGTGCAGATGAATTCATTTTAAATATAATGCTCCTTGCTGCCGGCTGCCGCATATTCGAGATTTTCTGAAAGAGGATGTGCGGGGAGACAGATCGGGGGTGGGGATGAGGGGGGCGGGGAGACACAAGGGGCGGATCGTGCCTCGGTCGGGAGACAAACAAGCGATAATGAGTACAGGGATGATGGTCGCATTCACTCGACTACAAAGGTACTCGCGTCTGGGGAGTCTACTCGCATCCCATTTTACATTTGGAGGTTTACCGGTTAGGAGAAATTAATAAACGTCGTAAAAGATTACGGGTAATTTAAAGATTGCGGTTAATTAAATGATATTTTATCGACTGGTTTTAAATGATTTATTATTTTTGTGGATGCCGTCATTTTTGGTTACAGTGTATTCGTTAGTTATATTTTAACAAATAAGGGGAGACATATCTCAAAATAATCTAATCATCACCAATCTTTTAAAATTATATAGAATCATTAATGATTCACTTCTACATAAACATTGTATAGACTTACTGTTAAACATCCCTGTACTAAAATTGTATAAATGCCTTGGATTAACCTTAGGGTGCTGGAAGATGGAAAGTGGGATCGGGGACCCGAGTGGGGAACAAAGTAACCCCAGTCAGATTTGTGAGGTATAATGGTTTGTAAACATTCAAAAAAAAATTAATTACATTTCTTGTACAATGCGAACAAGATTCTACTAATTTTTTTCGTCATTATTGAACTAAAGAATTAAAGAACTAGAGATCTAAATAATAAATTAAATAAAGAACTAATGAACTGAAGAATAAACGAACTTAAGAATTAAAAAACTAGAGAATTAATGAGCTACACAATTAATAAACTAAAGAATAAAAGAACAAGAGAACTAAAGAATTAATATTAATTAACTAGAGAATAAATGAACTAAAGAATTAAAGAACTAGAGAAGTAAAAAATTAGAGAACTAGAGAATTAATGAAATAAAGAAATAATGAACAAAAGAATTTAAGAACAAGAGAATTAACGAACTAAAAAGTAATCAACTAAACAATTTAAGAACTAGAGATTTAATGAACTAAAAAAATAATGAACTAAAGAATTATAACAGAAATATAAAAGTTTAAGTAAAACAGTTTTAGAAAAATATAACAGTTTTAGAAAAATATAACAGTTTTAGTAAAATATAAGAGTTTTAGTAAAATATAACTGTTTTAGTAAAATAAAACAGTTTTAGAAAATTATATCAATTTTAGAAAAACATAACAGTTGTAGTAAAATATAACAGTTTAAGGAAAGTATAACAGTTTTAAGAAAATATGACAGTTTTAGTAAAATATAACAGTTTTAGTAAAATATTACAGTTTTAGTAACATATAACAGTTTTAATAAAGTGTTATATTTTCCTAAAACTGTTCAGGAAAATATAACGTTAAAGAAAAATATAACAGTTTTAGAAAAATATAACAGTTTTAGGAAATTATAACAATTTAGAAATATATGACAGTTTTACTAAAATAAAACAGTTTTTGTAAAATATTACAGTTTTAGAAAATATAACAGTGTTAGTAAAATATAACAGTTTTCGAAAAATATAACAGTTTAAGGAAAGTATTAGGCGTCTGATACACATGCTTATTTAGTGGCACGTGAGCATGCGCAGTATCGATCTTCTCTAGGCCTTGCTTATTAGTGGCATGTGTGTACGCACATTACTAGAAATGAGCATGCCACTAGGTGGCAAAAATCAACCGCCGGTTGATTTATAAGCATGCCACTGTCATTCACCATAGAGAAGGGGTATCTTTGGAGCATGTGTGAACAGACTTGCTTATTTATGAGCATGCTTATGTCATTCGCGGGCTTCGCGGCTAGTATTATCAATGCGATCTTCTCAGTCCGCGACAGATGAAACAAATATGGCGCGTTGGGGAGATTATAAAACATTACTTTTCGTGACTTATTATAGGAATCACGAATGTCTGTGGAATACTCGGTCACCGTTATGTAAAAATAATATGTTGGAGAAAATAATGTCTTACGAAACTTTATTATAGGCATGAATGATTCAAATCTTACAATAAAAATTTTAAAAACTAAAATCAAAAATATTTTGATTTATTGGTTCACTTGAATTTTCTATTTTAGTTTGCAAAATTTCCATTTTGAACAAGAGCGTCTCTATTCTATGACAAGAGCATGCCACTAATAAGCATGTGTGTTTGATTGTTAGCTTTGGGCATGCTTATTTATGAGCGTGCCACTAATAAGCATGCCAGTAATGAGTGTGTACAGTTGTTAGGGCATGCTTATTAGTGGCATGCTCATTAGCATGCCACTAAAGAAGCATGTGTATCTGTACCTTTACAGTTTTATTAAAATATAATAGTTTTAGAAAAATATAACAGTTTTTGGAAAATATGACAGTTTTAGTAAAATATGACAGTTTTAGTAAAATATTACAGATTTCGAAAAATATAACGGTAATAAAATGTAACAGTTTTAGGAAAATATAACACTTATAGGAAAATGTAACAGTTTTAGTAAAATATAACACATTTGGAAAAATTTAACCGTTTTTAGTAAAATATAACAGATTTAGTAAAATATAAAAGTTTTAATAAAATATAACAGTTTTAGGAAAATATAACAGTTTTAGGAAAATATAACAGTTTTAGGAAAATATAACAATTTTAAGAAAATTAAACAGTTTTAGAAAAATGTAAATCTTTTAGTAACATGTAACACTTTTAGTAAACTTCTTTTAGTAAAATATAACAGTTTTAGTAAAATGTCACACTTTTAGTAAAATGTAACACTTTTAGTAAAATGTAACAATTTTATCACAATGTAACACTTTTGGTAACATGTAACAATTAAAAAATATGTTTATACCTTTGCCAAACCAAAACCACCACACCCGTAAATACGAGTGTTTACGGGTGCGGTGGTTTTATTACGTAAATATAAACAAATCACTGGATCGGTCGGACAGGTACTGCCAGAGCATGTTCTTCAATTAAAATATTTTATAGATGTCTCACAGAGACGAAGCTGTTGTATGTATGGAAGTCTTTATTGGGCGTCCATAGCGCTTACGAACTGTTTCGGCTTGCTTAAGCGATCATTTTACATGATGCGACGTTCACCGATTTCACCAAAGAACAACCATGCATTTATCAAATTATGTAAGATGTATTATTTATGATTTATGCAACTTATTTTATACAAAACAATTGCGTTATCGCCATTTATGGTTTGAAAATTTAATATAACTGAGAATTGATGTTAAGAAGGTGAGGGTGTCTTCGCTTCGTGTAGAATCCTAAAGAGTAACTATGAAAGATTGGTTTTCAGAATTAATACACTTGTGACTCACTAGTTGGGTTAAATAACTAGCATCTTGATTAAATAACTGAAATATGGAGATCTGAAAAAGTTTTGATTTCTTAAAAATTATTTAAAAGGAATCATATTCAATCTTTTATTTAATTGAAATTGTGTTTTCTGTTTTCAAAAAAACTGTTTTTAAACACGCAATATAAAAGCCGGATAATTTTCTTTTTTAAGAGTAGTTCCTTTTAGAACATAATTTGTAAGAAAACTATTTAACCGATTCGAAAATATTTTTAAATAAATTAATGGTAATTGTTTTCTTTGCAATATTATTGTACCTATAAAATAGTAGCGAGTAGCAAAAACTTTCGGGGAGTCTTCTTCATTAAAAATAATTGAAAATATTCTTTACCCTTTGGATGAAATATCAACAGTGGAGGAGGAAAGCGACATCTAAGTTTGCTTTTTTCCCATATTTCTCACTAATCTTTTGTGATATGTCATGAAAAATCATGAAAAAATTCATTTGCTTTGTTACAAATCAAATAAAATGGTTAAAACCGTCGCGGAACTTTGAAAAAATTGCATTCTTTAATAATTTTTTTTGACTTGTACGAAATTAAATGAACTTTTAACATTTAATGTATAATATGTATTTAAAATGTATGAAAATTAATGATTAAATTTTAATTTCATACCATTTTTTACAGAAATGTGATACAAAATGTAAGAGAAGCAGTAAGAATAGTTTGCTTAAATTTGCGACTGGTTGTCTCAAGGGATGAACGAGGGAGAAGGTTCTATTCTCTCAGGAAGTGATCAGCGGTCATCAGATGTTTATGAGCCTTTTATGGGAATGTCCAGCGATAAACAGCGGATGGGGATACTTTGAAACAACTATGTAACGACTCTTTGAAAGCTATTAATGTAAGTGAAGTGATTGCAATTGTCATTATCATTACCTACAGCCCGACGAGGGGTGAAGATTCAGAGTCAAATAAAGAAATACAGTTTTAAAGTTTTGATAAAATCGCATTGGTAGATAGAAGAAGATGAATTTGTTTTTTTTATTTATGTAAATGAAGATCGGTAGGTACCTATTGATCTTAATTTAATTTGAATTGTTAAAATGGAACGTTTAAATCTATGTGAAAATTCTTTCACAAACAACTGACAATCGACCTATTGAGAAAATTATAATATACCGGTGAATAATACATATTTAATTATTGATAAAGTTTCTCATATAAAAAAATAGCTTTATATGTTGTTTCTCTTTTCAGGTATGATGTGTACTTTTATTATTTTTAAATTTTAATGTCAAATATTATGTTCTTTTGTTAATCAAATATATACTCTTTTCAGAGCAACGCAAAAAAGCTTTTATTAAAAAAAATATATATATTGGGAAACCACATTATATTTATTAATTTCATTTTTGTTTCTTTAAGGAAATAGTACAATTAATACATAATGTGTCTATACAAAAAATTAGCCATAGGTGAATAACGTAAAAAAATAAAAACAAATATAATTAGAATATAAATTTACAATGCATTAAGAGGCCCCAGTACACGATTTTCATATTTGCTCTCGATTTCGTTAAATTTAACGTAAACTTATTAAGTCATTTTGCAAAACCCATAGCTAAAAGGCTTTTAATCAATTTTATTATGATAGGTCCATTTACTCTTGAAGCATTTCCTTAAAAAATATGAACAAATATATTTTTATAACATCAAAAAAATTATAACCCCGAAACACTATTTTAGTTTTCACGCAATACAGTTATCTTTGGTATACTAATCTCGTATTTTTTCAAATAAAGACCATACATTTTATTTATAAAATGATTATATAAAGTTTGAAAAAGAAGTGGTGCTGTTCAGACATTAATATTTTTCGACAACTTGTTAAATATATCATTTTAAAAGACAAAAATTAAACGTTATTTTTCCTATATTTCAGTATCCATAAAACCATTGAAATATCGATTATTTTCATTAAATTTTACATGCTTACTAAGAAAATTTCACTGTCATTAATATAAAAATATTCAAAAAATTGTATCTCATACTCAAGAAGTCGAATTAATTAAATCGTATAGTCTGAAATGCGCGTGTTCGCCGTCACCGGGCGCTCGGCTCGCCGCACACGGCCATAACAGACTATCATCCGTATTCTGAAAATAGCAATGTCTAGATCTTTAAGATCTTTATCCCAACACTTAATAGACGATAATAAAAATTAAAAATAAACGAGACATAGCTTTACGTCGGTGTTTGTTTCTGTAAGTTTCTACGTGAGATAGATATAGAGGGAGGGAGAAAGATGTAAATTGTCATCTGTCAAATGTCAAGATGGGAAGATTTGAATACGCCGTAACGCGGACAAGTTTAGCCATGATTTTTCATCTGGACGCTGTGGATGAAGAAATTAATACGTTTGTAAGAAACAATCTTTCTTATATCATCTTTTAATACAGTGTATTTGAGTCGTATAACTACAAAATCCGCTCTGGACGAATTTTGAAAAAATGAGGTTAGATTTTCATATATATTCTAAAAATCTATCGAACATTGAGTAGAAAATCCCAATCCATTGCGTTAATAGTAAAACAAACATTTGGATGAGTTGCAAAACTTGCTTCGAATCACACGTGAGTTGAGAAATACTCTCTGAAAGTACTGCAATGCGTAATTAAGAAGTGTCAAAATAATCTCCGTTCATAAAAGTGCGTAGCAAATTTGTGTTTCTCATATCTTACTAACATATTCATTATAATATATGCGGATCAATTGCCACGTTGAAAATTATTTGGTTAAGCATACCTACATTATTTTATTAATGCTTATAAATGTTTGATTTTTCATAGTTTTCCAATAGCCTTATGCAATTTATAACATAAAATATTGTTGAACTTTCAGGTGATTGTGGGTATCCATCAGAGTCCTGGCTTCTTATGCTTTCATAAAATCCAGGAAAGAATACACCGAATCTAGGTATACAAAAGCACACAACAAAATCAGAAATGTTGTGAAGACAACTTTTTAAGTCAACATTTCGGTGCATTCTGAAGCATTCAATTCTGCATTACAGTCGGACCGTTGCTGGACAAATTGTATACTCATGTGTAGTTCTACACAATATATGCATATGTGAAATGTTGCAATGGCAGCACAACTAATGGTAACTTTTGATTTATTTTATTCATTTAATGGAAAACTGAAGACTTTCTATATAATGTTACAATATTTTAATTTTGATTTCAGGTGATGTTGCAGTTTTCAGTTTTAGTAAAAAATCTTCCGTTTAATGCACATATAAAAAGCTTACCAAGATGGGGTCGACAAGTCTGGAATAATGTTGTACAGTGATAATAAAAAAATAATGCTTTGTTTACCATTTTTATATTTATAAATTTTGTTTGTTTATTGTTGTTTTAGTTTATTATATATTATTTTGACTTTGTACATTTAATAACTCCGCCTTGTTTAAGAATAATTATTCTAAATATAT
The DNA here is from genome assembly GCA_016648135.1 of Agrypnia vestita. NCBI lineage: Eukaryota > Metazoa > Arthropoda > Insecta > Trichoptera > Phryganeidae > Agrypnia > Agrypnia vestita. Next base: position 18,646 of record JADDOH010004197.1, read on the forward strand.
TCAATACATTCAGCATTTTTGTCAGTTTTCTTTACGGTGCTTTTTGGAAAATGTATTTATTTTATACATTAAATTATTAATACCTGTATACATAGGTATTAATAATTTATGTATATTCATTAGAGACTGTTGATATTTTAGTTTTGTTTAACTTATTCTTATTTTTAACTTATTATGATCCTAAGAACAATTAAACTGCAATAGCAGAGATTTTTACCTTATTTTTTATTTGAGGGTAGTATTTTATGTAATTATGAACAATGATATTAAACATACTTATTGAATGAAATAAATGTCTCCAAAGTTTGCGTTTATTTTTCAATATTTCTGAATTGTGTAAAAAAAATAAAATTAAATTATATTGAATATTAAAAAATCATAATATTTAATATAATTCAAATAAAATGATAAAAGTATTTTTCAAATTTGTGCAGGGTTTTAAACATTTTATTTGACTTGTATTAAAGCGAATAAATTTTTGATATTTGTCACACTACCTATACTGTCTAATGATAGTCCTACGTTTAACAGAAGTTAAGTCATAGATATTGAAAAAAATACAATTTTCATCATCGTTTTGAAAGTCATTGATCTCTAACTATTGATATTAGAACACTATTTATTGTTTATAATTTGAACATTTTCGACTCATAATTTATTCAGGAATCTGCCTATAAAGTATGGTGGACCAGCTCCCTGTATAACAGACACATAACAAATAACACTGATGACACATGACGTGGTTGGAAATCCTTTTCGCCTTACTTGTCGGCAAAGCATAAAATAAAATTTAACGAGCTTAGAAGTGCATCATTTAAACAAAATTGTCCTAATATTGAATTTAAAGTAAAAAATAAGGCTGTTTTGATAGATAGATATTATTGACACATAAAATATTATTAGATCCCACCGAAGTTCTTCGGTAATTAATTCTTTACTCGTACAACTGTACAAAGAACTATTTAAAATATCGAAAGCAAAATATAATGACCTGCGTTAACTATGTGAAAATGGCATAATTCCCAGAAGATTTCGTCATGAATACTTGACACTGTCCCATGATCCTAAAGCAGCTGATGTTTTAGCAAATCAAATGAGGATGATGCACAAGTATAGCACTGTGCATTTGGTGTATGTTACCAAAAACTTTAAAATTCGTTTGTGCGTAGATCAAATAAAATATACCTGTGCATTTATTTATCTTACAGCGTTTTATTGTAAAGAGAACATACTTGACAATAGATAATTTATTGAATATTATTATGTCAAATATTCTTATCATTATAATTAGTTTTTTTATTTATTCTTTGGGAGGGATTGTAATGTGGGAATTCCCGCATTTTTAGAATATCATTAGTGTGGAACTTAATTGTTTCCAAGAATTAATATTAATAATTTTGTCTCTATTTCATTTGCAACAAATTGTATAGCTTTCCTCTTCATTGCATGTATTACCTTTCCTTAGTGTTTGAACAAAATTGTTTCTTAGAATCGTGCAGAAATACAAAATTATGTAGCATTTATTTTCAATAGTTTTCTTATAAAAACTTAATTGTTACCATGAATTAATATCATTAATGTGCTCTATCTCATTTACATCTAACTGTATAGCTATCCTCTTCATTGTAGGTATATTGAATTTTTGTAAATTGCTTCTTAGAATCGTTCAGAAATACAAAAAACTACAGCAAAGCAGTAATAATTAATCGATTTTTATAATGATAAGCGAAAGACATTAATAAAATAAATACTCTATATAAAATTTTGTTCCTAAAGTATATTCCTTAAAAAATGAGAAGAAAAAATCTTCTGTAAAATTTTGTTTTTGTCAGTCATGTTTTGGCTATCATGGGATGATATAGAAAGAAAAACACTTGTTCTTTTAGTTCTACATTTTTAATTTTTGAGACGCGTTTCGCCTTATGAGGGCATTGTCAATCTCATAAGATATTGATTGATTGGTAATGCCCTTATAAGACGAAACGCGTCTAAAAAAATTAAAAATGCAGAACAAATCTTGCTTCATCAAAAGAGAAGTTGAAACAAAACTGATCACGCTCCTTGGAAGTAGCAGAATTATAAATATTGAGACTTAAAATTCCTGAAATTGATATCATTAGGTCAGAATATTGTAATAACGCTTCGGTCAATATGAAGAAAACGCGTGTAAGTTTTTACCTACTGACAATTTCAATTACAAACCTTTGTCGTAATTTTAAATATCATTTGCGCCTATCTTTGACATTTGACATATATATATGTACCTACCTGCGGGTACAGAGTTAAGGGATGTCACCGATAAATCGGTTTTGCTAGTTTCGCGTTCCGTCATTTTTGTGGTAGGAACTTTTCTGCATTTGGGACATAAAAAAGATTTTAGATTATAATAATAAGTAAAAATTGGACTCGTGTCCCAATATACCGCGTTGTATATTTATACTTGAAATACGAAGTTTAATGCTACATAATACGTACTATAGATAGCATAAAACCATAGTATACTAAGAACAATAATACGTCTTCATACAAACGGCCGCTACCCATTAAAATGTGTGCGTGCGTGCTCGGCGCCGTGTACGCACGCACCGTGCCGCACACATTGACATAGAATATGGGGGCACAAGATGGCGGCAGTAAGGGCCGTGCCTTCGGTGCCATTCGCGCTCACAGCCGCCGCTTAAGAGAAAAAATGCGCTTCCTGAAAAAAATGCCTTTTTTACGTTTGTGGTGCTTTACTAAAAAGGATTGTTGATTATCACAAAGACTGAGAGTTTTTAAAAATCTACGTTGATGATAATCAGCGTTCTTGCAATTTAAGTGCAGAAACTAGGCATACTAATTAGAGAAATTTTTGGGTTTCGTGTCTACCTTATGCGTTGGAATCTCAGACGCTACGAGTTAAAAGAAAGGAAGTAAAAATAAAGTGACAACCCTAGCGTCAATGCAAGAGTACGCTAATAACTCGCCGACAGGCCGGAGATAAACTACTGTTCTGGGTATACTGTGATAAAACGTTCGTATTTCAAGTATAAACATACATATATTATATATTCGCGTGGCGAAGGTAACGTACCGAAACTTACACTAAACTACCAAAATCACGAAAATGATTATTTTATCAAAACGAATTTGATTCTGATTTATATTTAATTATACACAAGTGCTTTTGTACAAAATCTTGTGCAATCATTTTGTACAAAAATGATACTGGATCTCATATTGTACCACGATTTTTGATTTTAATAAAATATAAAGAAATCACAAAAAGATGTTAGAAAAATTAAGAAATATATATATTTAAGTGACATATAATTATATTTAAACTCAGCACACTGACGAAAATTCATAATTTTAAGGAATTAACTTGTATTTTGAGCATGCGATGCAAGAATTTTTTTTTATATAAACCTAATCCCAAAATACACAACGTTAAAATTAAATTTCTATGTAATTTTGAAATTATTATAATTTTGGAACACATTTGTGTTGACTAGACCTCTTTCCATTTAAGAAAGAAAATCGAATTAGTATGTGTAAGCCATGCGTACGACGCACGTTGTTTCATTGCGTTGGCGTTTTCGGGTATAAACACCAACACAATGAAACAATTCGCATCATACGCACGGCTAACACATACTAATTCGATTGTCTTTCTTAAATGGAAAGAGGTCTACCCGTCCGACCGATTAAAGTAGGTACTATAAGTTTTAAGAGAACTTAATAAATAAAAAAAAAAAATATATCGATTCATAGGAGTGTGCACATCCCTTCCATCTGTTGCGAATAACTTAACGTTTGTTTACGTTTTAGAGCATTCTCATTGGTTGAATTCATTAATTCCAAATCTGTCAAACTTAAAACGTCTCATTTGACGGCGTCACAATGTTATATGAATAGCTGTCAAGATCCAGATATAGCATAAAGATCCAGATATTGCTATCTTCAGAATCGGGCCCTATACGATTTAATTAATTCGAATTCTTGAGTATGAGGTATAATTTTTTGAATATTTTTATGGAATAAAAATCAAAATTAAACATAATAAAAAGTAATATTAAACATTATTCTATCGGGCTACTACAATATTCCTAATATGACAGATATGTTTGCATTTAACACTAATGTGGGCCTTCGAGGACATCACCTGAAGTTGAACAAGTCTCGGTTCTCGTGTAACCCAAGAAAGCACGCATTAAGCAATAGAGTGGTCAATATGTGGAACAGTTTGCCCGAGGATGTTGTGTCTGCAGCCAGTGTCAACCAATTTAAGAATAGGCTGGATATTCAAATGAGAGACAGTGATATGGGCCTATCAGCTTAAGCTGCCTGCCCATTATCAATAATAATAATAATAATAATTATTATTATAAAAATTAGCCATAGGTGAATTAAATTTACAAAAATTTATGTGCCAAAAAGAAAGAGAAAGAAGTTGTAAACGAAAGACTGTGGTAAATTGGTAAAAAAAAATGTAGTGTAAATAAGATATTTCACCCTAACTACGGAATCTTCCGGTGTGTCGTGTAATGTATGGCAAAGCATGTAAGAGAAGCACAAGGTACAAGTAAATAAGGAATTATAATCGCAGTCTATTTACGCTGAATTTATTGAGGTTACATGAGAAGTTATGTTTATAAGATTTAACACTTCTAGTCGATCGAAAGGTCAAAGATGGAATGAAAGGAAAAATGTGGGGTCGGGCTGTTCGTTCCTGGCGTCTGATTGGTTGGCCTGCTCACATTAAGGCTCATATGATTCATCATAATAGATTATGTCAAACAATGGAAACAGTAATACGAATATCTACTGATAGCATATTCGAACATAGAAAGCATAATATTCGATAAGTAACACAGTAGATAACATAGTTTATCACATATAATATCAAAATATGCATTCTGAGATAAAGATGTTTAAAGTTTTATGTTCTCGTAATTCGAATAGTACTATAAGCATTAACAATCGTGCAAAAGCATATAATAACCACGTATGGACAAAGGTATTTTGGACCCAAATTACTTAATTGCATGCTTGACGAATCAAAACAATCCGGGCTAACCACAATTTACAACCCTAACCCAACCTAACCTAACCTAACCTAAACTAACCTAACCTAACCTAACCTAACCTAACAAAAAATACAAAATAAAACAGTGGATCCGAAACAAGGGAAGAGATAAAATAGGCACACTTACACAAACACACTAACACAATATAACCCCATATATATGATATATTCTCTATTATGTTACTTTAAACACTTTATTATCTATTTACTATGTTTTGAACCTACACAATATTGTGCTAACTATGCCTGTCTCAACACATATATTTCTAGTGAGACAGGCACAGTCCAAACAAAATCTTATAATTATAATTAAATAGAAAAAAAAAAATAATAAAACAAACACTTTTTAAAATGATATTCTTGCACTCAATTTAAATAAAAATTCATTATATGCAAATGTATCACTTTTCATTGAAAAACAGTAATGGAAAGTCACACAAAGATGATCTTTAAGTGCGCAGCAGAACTAAGGATGTACAAAAATATTAAAGTTTTAACTCAAAAACGTATTTTGTTTTTTTTTTCAATGTCTACGATATGTCATAGCTCGTGACCAATTTTTCGATAATACTGTTACAAAAATTAGATTGCTGCAAATATATGTACGTACATAGAAGCTCATGTTTTCAGGGTTGGGTGAGCCCACCTGTGTGTGAGTGTATATCAACGGTTATCACCCCCTACCCTTCTCCGCTAACACCCTCTCCGCCACCCCCAGGGAGTCCCAGGGTCTGCAGTCTGTCTGGTCTATTGTTGGCTGGTTGGTCTCTTGGAATTGTTCAGTTTTAATGTGAAAATGGCGCTGGATGGGAAATAATTGTGAAATATTTCTCGGCATTTCTAATATTTCTATGATTTTTCGCATTTATTGTATTTTTAATTAATAGCATGGGAAAACTTACGAATGTCTATTGTCATTACTTCATGATATCATAATAGTCATTTTTTGCTCCCTATTACGATGCATAACATTGTACGCTTCGTCAATTTTGACGTGATGAAAAGTATTAATTTATTTTAAAAGTTGGTAGAAATCAGTTAATTTCACGTAATATTTAATATTTTCAAAGTGTACAAATATTAAATTAAAGCCAATAATCTGTGCTATTCTGAAAATAGCAGTATTAGGATGTCAGATCTTTATCCCAACACTTAAAATACGAAAATAAAAAAATAAATAAACGAGACGTAGGTATACGCCGGTATTCGGTGTTCGTCTTACTTAAATAAGAAGATTTTTGGACGATTCATAAAGAATAAGCATTAACTTATTTATAGCTTTTACCCTTGAAATAGTAATAACGACTTTTATTAAAATATTTGAACACTTTTTTTTATATTTCCCCGGCAGTTAACGGAACCTACTATTTTAAACCCTGGCGATTGCGCATACGTAAAACTAACACAACACCATAATTAATTATTATTATATAATAGTTAATATTATAAATAAAATAGACATTAATACAAAATGAGAAAAAAATTCCGGTACCGCGAATCGAACCCGAGTCCCCCGGGCGAGAGCCAGATATCCTAGTCACTACACCATGCAAGAGATGTAATTGAAGACCCCATTGCAAGAAGTTGTTAATTAACATTTTCGTCAAAAATGAGTTAATAAGCCGACTAAACTAAATATTGTACGCTCTTTCCATTGGAAATAAGTTCAGAACTTAAAAATAATTAGAACATTTTCAAATCATAGGGATGAACATGTAAACTACACTTTTTAATAAAAATCAAATCAGTTACTAATGGGAAGAACATGCTATCTTCAATAATAACATGTTCATGCCATCATTCTGAAATTAACACGTCTTATAATTTGATTGGAATATTTATGGTTAATATAAATTTTACTCTGGCAGTACTGTCATATATTTGTTTTTATTTGAAGACTATTATAATATGTACTTACATATTACTTTTCAATAATTTTAAATGCTACATACCATGATTTGTATTATTAATTAACATGCCAGGTATTTTGTAATTTTGGATAATGGATGGTAAAAACGGATAGCATTTGAAGGGTTGTTTGATGTTCGTGTTTTACCAATTTTAAAAAGGTGTTATTCTATTAAAAATGAGTCCCAGAGGCGAAAAAATGGCTGTTAACTACATTTTTTAATTTTTTTTTATAATTTTAATTTTTTTGGGCATAAATGCATTTTTTTTACTTCGTAACTACTTTTTTGATATTTTAGTGACATAAATCAATAAAAATAATCTTGAATTAGCAATAAAACATATTTTTCAAAGGCGAAATGCAAATGTCTAATTATCTCAAAATTACTTGAATGTTAGTAAACAACTTCTTGCCATGGGGTCTTCAATTGATTGCGGAGAATATGTTTATAAAGCACTAGTATACCTAAAGAAAATATATTGTGCGCTGTATAATATTTTTGGGTACAGATGGTTCACGTCTTTGCTAATTTCTATTTGTAGTGTATTTTTTTAGGGGTCCCCCGCACATACGATGATGGCAACTTGCGTAGGCGCATGCTTGCCGTCGAAAAAACTTTGGATCAATTTTTTAACCTTTTCCCGTGTTCTAATCGAGCTGAAATTTTGCAAGCAGACTCGTGGCGACGATCAAGAAGATCTGTCAAAATTTTCCTTAAAAAATAACAATAATTATAGTACAATTTTGGATTTTTAGTAATTTTAATGGTTTTTTCAAATTGAAATCATTACAAAAGTTAGATTTCTACCAACGGCGCCGGCGGCCCGATAACGTCACGGAATATTTAAAATTTGAATTACTCTGTCGGTAGGTATATTAGGTACTCGAACTACGAATTTCGAAAATTTATGACAATTGGTTCACAGATAACAGCACACGGTTTTTTGGGAAGAAATCAAATAATAAAGAGATATTTTTAGAGATTTTTGATATAGATATTTGTCTAGACATGTTTCATTTGCAGTCAATCAATTATTACATGATGGTAAACTTAATTTACAAAGAAAGGGAGTAGAATAAAAACTTAGTTTTTATGGGTTAGTTTTTTTAACCGTGAATTCGAACGAAATTACGGACGTTACACGAAGTTACGGGGATAGACGGACAGATGGAAGGACGGATGGATGGATGGACGGACAGACAGACGGACAGACAACGAAATTATTATAATTGGATTGTTATACTTTACTTTTTCATACTAGAAACATCTACTTTAATGTGTTATGTATAGAATACCAGGTATCCATCCACTGTAACATTATATACGGCTAAGTGGTCTGTCTACGTACATGTACTAATTCTTTATTAAAACTACATAATCCACGAGGCTACTATTAAACAACGCAATATTTGAAATTAATATAAAAACAACCTTTTGTCTGGAGCGTGTAATACGATCTCCTCGGAAAAAAAGCACTTAGTGTCGTGTTCTAAGAGCTTCTAAAGAAAAGTGCTTTTATTCTGAGCGCATGAACTGATAATAATTGTATTATCACCAGAACGAACAATACCAATACAAAGCCCGAACTCTTTACCCGGAGCCTTCTGGAAGCTGTATTGTATTCATCTTATTTTGTGTAACAAGAGAAGAAAATTTTTAGAGGATCAAAATAATATTTTCAATTTGATTTTAAATTAAACGTATGATGCTTTTTATCTGCACGCCTGTGTACTTTATTTATATACATATATTAACTAACTAACATGGTAACCCCATTAAGCTATAAAGCGGTATCTCCAATAAACAAATTACCGATAAAATCAAGGAAACGTCTACCATTGAAATGAATATTTTTTTTCGCTCAGTCAATAGATATTGAATGAGATAAAAAGGGTTATTTTATTATTTTTGATGTGTAACATCATTCCTCTGGCTTTACTGCAATCTGTATTAGTGATTTTGTGAACATGCCATGGGAAACGCGCGCAATTTCATTTGACCAATGTGGAAAAAAATCATCGTTTATAAACACATCAATGTCTAGCAAGTGCCATCACAGCGAAGACGCACACTCCCAACAGCCAACCCTTCTAATTTTGTATATATGTTACGTGGCTGGTGTCAAACGTGTGGATGTTGTAACTTTATATATTTTAGCTTATATCTTCGAAACTCTCCAATAAATATTTAATTTTTTTACATTTATGTAAACAATGACTACCCTTAATGATTTACATTCTCAAATTTCATGTAATTTATGCGATTATTTTTAAATATTTATTCAAAGTTTTCATAAATATGTATGGTGGCACACAACCGCCATCTATGAAAATAAATAAAAACATATAATTGAGCAAACACATTTCTAAACATAATGCGTATGTAGATATATACGGTACCTACCTAGTGCGGCAAAATTCAATGATAAATAAATACAAATACATTATCTATACTTGTATTTACTAATTAATAAATATATAGGTACCTATAAGCTTTTTTTAATTTTGATGTTGATTTTTGTTGTTGCTCTATTGATATTTTGAATTGTGAGATTTCAAATGTTGCACATCACATGCGACTACTGTGAGACTCGCTCGTTTTTTTGAGGTATTTTTATTTAGATTTAACCTTAACTGCAAATAAGCTTTATGTTGCATACCCCAAATGGATATGCTGTAATTTAAAAATGCTTATATTTTAATATTTTGATGGAAATACGGCAAATAAGCTTATTAAAAAGGCAAAATATGACATCCAGTATCCAAAACTACAAATAAAAACATAAAATTTTCAATAAGTATAGATTTACCGCCTTTTAACTTAGGTAAGCTGATACATGTCGCATTCAGAGTGAACAATTTTTTTTTTAGAGATTCATATCGTCGGCTTAGGGTTTCTTAGCTTTAGATTTCTACACTTTTTAGGTTACATACGTTTTTTATATCATTGGAAAGAGAAAAAAAACTGCTAAATCAATATCTAAATCAAATCTTACCACGTTTCTGGTGCATTCTGCTGTGTGTTGTACACTACTTATTCATTAAGATCCATTTATTTATTTTCCTAAAATGGGGGAATATAAAATATTCAATCAATTAATAAATTACCAAACCAACGATGTTTTAGAACTGAAGAAAATCACTTCATTTGGTGGGCTTTATACAGGGTTATTTGGAAAACATTAATAACCTCGTAGGACTGTATTCCTCCCTTGATTATGAGTCGAAAATGTTCAAGCTATTATGACCTAATATCAATAGTTAAGGAGACATGCGACATCAAAATTTGCATTTTTTTTTCAATATTTCTGAATTATTTTTTGTAAAACGTTGGACTATCATCATAGTAACTCATATTGAATATTAAAAATTCATTCCCTTTAACACAAGTCAAATAAAAAAATAAAAACTTTCGAATTCCAATTGGAAAACATTCCAATTGGATTTTTTCAGGGTTTTTATCATTTTATTTAACGTGTATTGTAACGAGTGAATTTTTCGTAATCGATATGAGTTATTAGAATGATATTCGAACGTTTTACAAAAAATAAGTCGGAAATATTGAAAAAAAAAATGCAAACTTTGATGTCGCATATCTCCTTAAGTATTGATAATAAATAGGTCACAATAGCTTGAACATTTTCGATTTATAATCAAGGGAGGAATATAGTCCTGCGAGGTTATTAATGTTTTCCAAATAACCCTGTATAATTGTACGGACGTGTTACATAATTATTTTATTCAATAATATTGCGAAGGAAACTATTGATTTTTACTGACATAAATCTCAGAGACGAAGCTATATATAATGAATACATGTATGGAAGTCTTTATAGGGTGGCCCAGGGCTTATATCCTGTATGAGCTCGCTTAGGTGATTACTTCACACAATGCAACGTTCACCAATTTCACCGTAAGAACATCCACACAATATCAAATTTTTGAATGTTGTGTAAATGATCTAAATCAGATTCATTCATATATTTGAATAGATATCTATGGTACTTCCCATGACATAGTTAACATACATAGATTTCGCAGCTGATAATGTTATCTCTATATTTTAAAATGTGGAATAATAAATAATATTATTTTTTATGTAAATATGATATTCTTCAGAATTATTAAACATATACACAAGAATACGGCTGAAAATTATTTAATTCCTTTTACAGACCAGTATATATTTAACAACATTTTTATATGTATGTTCTGAGAACACATTTACTGGATTTTGTCCACAGAGGGATAATTATTAACTAAGATAAACTATAGATGTCTCACAGAGACGAAACTATTTATATGGGAAATGTGTAGGGATTTCTTTGTAATATGGTTTATAGGTGTTGATTATTTTTAATGCTAAGAAATATTCAAAAATCGGTTAAATAGTTTTTGTTTTAAAATAGACTTTTTTTAAAAAGTAAAATTTTTTGTTCCTTACTATTTTCAACTCTTTTTAGATGACAGATGGCAATTTTTAAAATAAAAATAATTAAAACAAGCGATATAAATATTTAAAATAAATACATTAAAATACATTAAAACCTTAGTGTGTGGTAAATATCTAACTAACTAACTAACTAACCACCACGCCGTTTCCCCGCAGGGGTAGGCAGAGAGGATTGAACGCCACACTCTTCTATCCTGGCACACCACTTTTGCTTCGGCCACATTCATACATCTTCTCATACAAGTTCTACGGTTGTTGCGGCTTTTAACGGGGCTATCCTCAAACACTTGTTGTATCTGATCGTGCCAGGTTTTTCGCGGACGCCCTCTATTTCTGTTGCGTTCAACACCCGCCTCATATATTTTCTTAACCATCCTTTACTCGTTCATACGTTCCGCATGACCAAACCATCTCAGCACTCCTTTCTTTATTCTATCTACCACACTACAGCCAGCATTGCATTCACGTCTAATTTGTTCACTCCTTACTCTATCGACCAAAGATTTTCCACACAAGCGTCTTAGTGACCGCAGTTCTACCGCTTGAAAATATCATTTTTGAATATTGTGTAAGAGTTATTCGGAAACAACCGATTAACATAACTTAGATCAGTGTTTTTCATCTTTTTTGAGTACGCGACCCTTTTACAAGTAAAAAAAATCTGGTGACCCCACAGGTCCAAAATAAAACAGAAATATTCGTGATTTAAAAAACGTTAAAAAAATTAAGTTAGCGGGTAAAGATGGTTAAATAATTCCTTTATTAGATATGTCAGTATAACTGGCCGATTTGTTAAAAATTCAATTTGCAAACTGTGATAACCGGCTGGGCCACTTGTGACGTCTGGGTTCTTCAATAAAAGATGCTGCTACAATTGGATTTTTATTTCAGGTAGCAATACAGTTCGCTTAACAGTGATACGGCAATCTTATACAATGTCTATAGCGGTCGTATTCAGATGTCAAAAAGCCCTCTCCCGACGGGCGCGCGATCTTACAAACATTCGCTCTCTCATTCACACTCTGTCCCTTTCATGCATCGCGACATACGTCCCTCAGATCTATTACACCAACGGTTGACATCTTCTGGATGAAGAGAAGCGAAAAGAAGAATAAACAGAATTGGCGAGAGAAGTTATAAAATTGTTAGTGCCATTCTATACGAACATTCTCTACAATGGTAAATATAAAAACCAAGAAGAGAAATAGGCTTCCTTCAAGTTTGTGTTTACTGGGGTACCATGCCGTGTTGTTATGACCTTTCACACCGACGTTTCGATTCCCATTGCAGGGTCCATCATCAGGGCTGATGTGCTGTTGTGAGTGTTGGTGTTGTGGTTAAGTATGGGCTTGCAATACCGTGCCGAAGTCACGATGTGTTGTATTGTGTTGTATGTATGATTCATCTGTTGTCTGATCGCTATCTCTGCGGAGTCTGCGACGAGAATGACTTTGAAGCGCCGGATACCAAGATGTTTTTAATAGAGATGATGGTCTCAAATTAAAAACATCTTGGTATCCGGCGCTTCAAAGTCATTCTCGTCGCAGACTCCGCAGAGATAGTGATCAGACAACAGAAGAATCATACACACAACACAATATAACGCATCGTGACTTCGGCACGGTATTGCAAGCCGATACTTAACCACAACACCAACACACAACAGTACATCAGCCCTGATGATGGACCCTGCAATAGGATCCGAAACGTCGGCCCGAAAGGTCGTAACAACACGGCATAATACCCCAGTAAACACAAACTTGAAGATTCTGAGTGGCCGTGATAATCTAAGAAATAGGCTTCAATTAGAAAATGATTTGTATGTTCACGTCTCAAAAATACAACCACGGTTTGAAAATTTATTATAAAATAAACAGAAACAGTCTTCTCACTAAAAATTGTACTTTTATTGCATTATATGACCTACAACCCTTGCTTTTTACTTTTACCTGGCTTGACCCCCCGAGTAACAAGTCGCGACCCACAGGTTGAAAAACTTTGACTCAGATGATCCTCTATCAATTCTTTAATGCCTCTGTTTTCATAACCAGAACTAGCCGTAAGTATATCCGTGAAAAATCACGAGAAATAATAACAGCGACTTGCCTTGCGTGACCGCGCTACATACGCCTCGCGTTGATTGCGTGTCACACTCTAATTATCTAATTAAAGTTTTAATTCAAGCAATTTACTGACTATGACGGACAGACAGAAAACGAAATTATTGTGTTGATGATTGCGAAATGAACTCAATATAAATTCCAACACTTCTTGAAGTGGTATAGCGTCGAGTGGCGTACGTTTGTATGGCTTTCGATACAAATTTTAATTTGCTGACCATATTAAAGAATTATATTACGACAAATGCTGATTAAAGGTTCAAATAAAAAAAATCATGATAATACAATATGTATCACGGGTCACGGCGGTGGGAGAAGAAATGAAACACTATAAAAAGTTATTTATTACACAAAGTCAATGGACACAAACTTTAGCTGGAACACTATTCCGTAATTCGCACCGACTCGTCACTCGAGAATATTCCACAAAACTATGTGTTTTAATCTGCTACACTTTCATCTATAATTTATTCGTATCTTGTGTCATCAGGTTCGCTTGTCTATTGTCTTCTATGACTATGATTGTCTCCGCGCGATGCCGCTGATATTTATAAAAGGAATGTTATTCCTCGAATGTTCTAGTAGAATCTAATAGTGTTCTATCGATTTCTAGCTGTTTCTAAATTATTACAGAGAGTGCAGCCACCCATTCACTCGGTTGTGCGTAGTTCTTCTCGATTTATCTCGCTTATCGAAGAATTGTTAAGAAGACTTGACGCATTCGAGATGTGGATACAAAAGTTTACTAAAAATAAGTTGGATGGACAGAGTAACGAATGAAGATGTCATGGCTCGGAAGATTAAAAAAAAGAGTAATTAAAACAATAAATTCGGAAAACTTCAACTTCTCGGACATGTGATGAGATACCCAGAGAAGCAAGAGATCTTGCACCTCATAATGCAGGTAAAGAATGTGGATGTTGGGGCCCTGGAAGAAGGAGAATAAGGGTGAGAAATCCAAGACAGTGGTTTGGCCAGTCCACTGTAGAGCTGCTTCGGGACGAATTAAATAAAGTGATTGCAGCGAACGTCCGTTGAACGGATAGGGCACAAGAAGAAGAAAATAATACATTTATTTTTCTTAATAATAATAACTTCTCCGAATTCGCGAATCATCACATAGAGTTCAATCATAATTTTGTTTCGGAAACAGGGGTCAAAATAATAAATACTAATAAAAAAGGGGTAAAACTTTAAAATGTGGAAATTTTTTGTATTTGTAAATACATAAAAAATTATATTCTTCTAATCTGTAATAATCTAATAATTAAATTAACTTTCCCTAAGGAATATATCCTCTGTTTGATTCGGCATTATTGGGTAAAACATAAGACTTGTCAATACCTCCTTTAGACCCCGCTACACTTTCCCCAACCCTCAAATTTTTGATCTCTTCTGGTAGGAATCTTCGGTTAGATTAACACGCATGTGAAGAATATTTTGTAAAGCTGTTAGTCCGTGAATAATACTATGGTGTGGTGAGTAGTGGTATTGAAATGCTAGTGTACCGGTGCCGGTAGACTAAAAATCTCTGTAAGTGATTACATGCTGTCAAGTGGGATTTTATAAAACCAAATTAATCAATTGGAAAGACATACCTACAGTAAAATCAAATTCACGAAAAAATATTTAGCTGCTACTGGGATTCGAACCACGGATCTCCTCCTTTCGGGGCAGGTGCGTTATCTAATTACGCCTTGTATATTTCCGTGAATATATCGACCTCATTTATTAATTGATTATCCATTTTTAGAGCAATCCACTTTTTCTATTTTATTTGCCTACCGATTCGGAAAAGCGGCGTGATGATGCTCACGTGGTACATGCACGTGTGTAGTTTGGATTGTATAAGCTGTGAGTGCTGACCAGAATATTTCCAGATCAGAAGTTGGGCTAACAAAGGGCAGGCCGAGGAGACAGGCCGGCGCCCGGAGCGCAGAGCGGCGGGAGATAAGGCGAACGGGAAACGGAAAAGTTTGCCACGAAACGCTTCCCGAAATACAATATTTACCGAAGATGTCAAACTTGCCCCGGATGGGAAATGTTCCGCGACGTCTGCACATCTGCTTCGAAAGTCTTTTCTGTGAAATTTCATTGTTCAATTTGGTCTGGGACGCCTATAAGGCGAAGCGAACAAACGGCTTCCGCGAAATTCCGCTGAAACAGAAGCAATAAGCATGATGACAGTATTAAAGAATTGAAGAAACCCTTATGTACGGAAGTGAAGCCTGGAATCGGCAAAAGAGGAATGGAAGTAGACTGAATGCGGTCACTAAGACGCTTGTGTGAACACACAAGCGTCTTAGTGACCCTTACAAATAAAAGTGTGTTCTACACTTTTATTTGTAAGGACCATCGTCTTCACTCCATACGTCATCACTGGCAGTACGCATGATTCAAATAATTTTCTCTTTAAGCTAATTGGGATATCTATATTGTCGTAAAGATGTTTGAGTTTGCCAAAAGTAGTCCAGCTCATTCCTATTCGTCTTGACAATTCTGCCATTTGGTTTTCTTTATTCATTTTTATTTTGTGTCCCAGATATTTATATTCATCCACTATTTTAATATTATTGTTATTGAACAGGGATGAAACTAGACTGAATGCGGTGGAAATGCGGTCACAAAGACGCTTGTGTGAAAATCTTTGATCTTTGATAGAGTGAGGAATTAACAAATTAGAAGTGAATGCAATGCTGGCTGTAGTGTGGCAGATAGAATAAAGAGAGTGCTGAGAAGGTTCGGTCATGTGGAACGTATGAACGAGGAAAGGATGGTTAAGAAAATATATGAGGCGAATGTTGAAGGCAACAGGAATAGAGGACGTCCGCGAAAGACCTGGCACGATCAGGTACTACGAGTATTTGAGGATGGCCCTGTTGAAAGCCGCAACAACCGTAGAACGTGTATGAGAAGACGTATGAATGTGGCCGAAGCAAACGTGGTGTGCCAGGATAGAAGAGTGTGGCGTTCAATCCTCTTTGCCTACCCCTGCGGGGAAACGGCGTGATAGTTAGTTAAGAATAAGTGATTTTAGAGAAGAAAATATTTTGAAAGGATTCTAAAAAATGATCCAGTTTTAATGTACACATTGAGATTAATAAGATTTTCAATAAAATATAAGTGTAAAATTGTGCAATCCGCCATTTTAACTGTAACGCCGGTCAGAGCGAATGACGTCACGCCTCAGTACCCTTCACTGTGTCTTCGAACCGTTGCCATAGACACAATGCAATGTTTAATGAGGCTTGACGTCACGTAGACGAAATGACAGCTGCGGGCGTTTTTGAGCGAAATTAAAAATATGTAGACGAAAATGCAATTATTTGCGTAAAAACTTAGTTTATTACTGAAATAATGTTATATTCGGTAATAGTAGACGTGTACCTACAATATAGAATGTTATTTCAAAATCTGTCATCATGCCTATTCTAGCGATGAAATTATTGACACATGCCTCGTAAATTCTCCATTTAAATGATTTATCTTTTCATATAGTACACAATGTGTAATATGACACTTTAAATACTACAGTTTACAACCGATTATGAACATTATCATCAGGACGCACCCAATTTATCTGAGAAACCATTTCTTAATGTTTAAATTGGGCATTTTCATTGTGATATTGTATTATATATTGCAAAATGGTGTCATATATAATATTAAAAAACCGCATTGAATCACCTTATACTTGTGAATACTGGAAAAAATACACAAAGTGCCAGAATGTTCATTTTAAGATATAAGATAAAAAGCGAACATAATCTTTTTCGCTCTTTATATGCTATTTTACACACCTTTTCATTAGTATTTTCAACTCTACTATACGCCGGTACCTCACGTGAGTTATCATTTTAATACTAAAAACTATAAAATACTCATGTCGTTTAGTGCCTTATTTATACAAAAAAATTGCGCGGCACTTAATATACGAGTGTATGCGATATGCATTCCCATATACCTAGGAAATTAACACAGATAGGACTTCAGTGCCTTGTTTAATGCATTTGTGAAGAAATATGGTACTTATCTTATTCATTCATTTCCAGTATTCATATACAGATAACTGTTTGAATTAGTATTTCATGTAATCGTAATAAAAATATACAAAGTAGTATACAATAAATAAGATATTTCAAGATTTTGCATTAACGCCGCCATTTTGGTGATAGTAAATAACCATTTACGATCACCAAAAAAATGAGGTGATCTTCTATTAGTTCTAGTACCGACCAGATAATTAAATCTGGAATATCTGTAATAAAATAGCTTAATTAGTAATAATATTCTTTGTTTTCACCGCTAATTTGTAGAAAATACCAACATGTTTAAGAAATTATTATTAGTTTTTCGGGACAGTTGGCCCCGAAACATGTAGGTATTTTTAACAAATCAGTGGCCAAAAAAAGGGATTTTCTTATTAATAATATTGATAATCTCGCCATAAAGTCATAATCTAACCCTAACCCAACCCTTACCTAACCCTAACATAACTTTAACCTAACCCTATCCTAACCTAACCGTAACCTAACTTAACACGAATAATCATGGAAATTTTGTGAAGCAATCTAGAAAAAAGTTTATCTTAAGGAAAAAACTTTTCTTCAAATATTTTAAATAAGTCAGATAAGGAACATATAAATTGAGCTTTCAAAAATTTGATAATGTTAGGGTGTTCTTATGGTGAATTGGTAATCGATGCATTGTGTAATCACTTGAGTCATAAGCACTGAGACCACCCTATAAAGTCTCGCATAGTAGTTTCCCACATAAATAACTCCATCTCTGTGAGACTATAATTTGTCATAATTTTTGGTTTTTTCTTCTTCTTCTACAGTGCCTCTTTCTAACAACAGTAAGTTGATCCTCAGACTGATTTGAAGAAATTGCGTTGTACGCAACTTGCCCTGCTCGCCGCCCGCTGCAAGGGGTTACATTAAACTTTATTATGATGGAAAGTTATGATTGTAGCGCCGTATAATGTCGGCCCGCACACACACGAGCAATATCTGGCAGCCGCCGCTCACCACACCGTTAATACACCTATATACCTACCCTGCACATAACATTGTAGGTACTATGTGCTCAGTAAGCGTCAATATACTCGTAAATACACAACGCGTACCGTAATACGATCAACCTGTAGCTGCCTCTAAACTGTTCATAATTAATAAATGCGATGAATTAAGGTACTGATACATATGCTTATTCGTTACAACAATGAGCTCTATACTCTATTTAAGGAGCCAAACGTCACAAAAATTATAAAACTGGGAAGACTTCGGCGGCTGGGTCATGTGGAGAGAATGTCCGAGCATCAAGCACCAAAGTCCTTGCTGAAGTCAAGGCCAATAGGGCGTGGGAGCTCAGGAAGGCCAAAACTAAGATGGAGTGACAACGTCCTCAAAGATATCTCTGCCTTAGAGCTTCGAAACTGGAGAGAGCTGGCACTAGACCGAGATGAGTGGAGGAAAATTATTGAGGAGGCCAAGACCCACCAAGGGTTGTAGTGCCAAGAATGATGATGATGATGATGACACATGCTGATTTGTGGCACGTGAGCATGCGCAGTAATGACCTTCTTTAGCCCTTGCTTATTAGTGGCATGTGTGTACGCACATTGCTAGTAATAAGCATGCTCATGCGGTTGATTTATGACCATGCTAATGTCATTCACCATGAGAAGGGGCACCTTTTGAGCATGTGTGAACAGGCTTGCTTATTACGAGCATGCTTATGTCATTCGCGGCTAGTATCGATTATCAGTGCGATCTTCTCAGTCCGCGACAGATGAAACAAATATGGCGCGTTGGTGAGATGACAAAACATTACTTTTCGTGACTTATTATAAGAATTACGAATGTCTGTGGAATACTCGGTCACCGCTATGTAAAAATAATATAGCAAAAAATAATTTTTATGAAACTTTATTAAAAGACATGAATGATTCAAATCTTAGGCCCCGGGTACGATACGAGCGGCGAGCGGCAGAGCGTCAGAGCGTCAATTGGCGTCAATGCGGCAGAGCGGCAAACGGTGAGAAGCGCCGGCTACGCTACAAAGCGGCTGAGCGGCAACTTCTGTCAGTCGCCGCGCCGTCATACTCATTTGAAATGAAAACGTCAGATATTTATGGAAATTTCATTTATTGAATGTCGAGAGAAAATATGGCGTTCACCCGATAAATAGGAATAGAAGAGTTTACGGAGTGTACCACCATTTGTTTAATAATTTAACGAAACTCGATTTTTTGAATATACAAGGATATCTATACAATACTTCTTCCCACAGTTTCTTCGTAATCACACCTTTTTAAAATCATTATGTCTGTCATTCCTCAAACATGTCAAACTTTGCATATTAGATATTAAAATCTCACACTCGAGATCCGTTAACTTTCTCTTATCTGACATTGTTTTGTAGGTACAGTATCTCTGTAAACAGTTTCCCATAGAAAAATTGACAGAAAAAAAACAGACGCTTGAGCGGTGAGCGAAATTTAATGTCCGGGAACAGCGGCGAGCGGCGAAGTGTGAGCGGCAAGCGGTGCCGCCCTGCCGCTCTTGCTTATCGCAGCCTGCTACTACCACATCTGTATCACGCTCAAACAAACAAAAACGTGAGCGGCACCGCTTCATAGACAAGAGCGGCACTCTTGTCTATGTCTGCCGCTCTGCCGCTCGCCGCTTACCGCTAGCCGCTCGTATCGTACCCGGGGCCTTACAATAAAAATTATAAAAACTAAAATCAAAAATATTTTTATTTATTGGTTCACATGAATTTTCTATTTCAATTTGCAAAGTTTCAATTTTGAACTAGTTTCTCTCTATTCTATGACAAGCGCATGCCACTAATTAGCATGTGTGTTTGATTGTTAGCTTTGAGCATGCTTATTTATGAGCATGCTTAAAATAAGCATGCTAATAATGAGCAAGTGTGTACAGTTGTAAGGGCAAGCTAGTTTTGAGCATGCTAATGAGCATGCCACTAATAAGCATGCTTATTAGTGGCATGCTCCTGTCATAGAATAGAGACGCTCTTGTTCAAAATGGAAACTTTGCAAATTGAAATAGAAAATTCACGTGAACCAATAAATCAAAAAAGTTCCCCAGTTTCCATCCGCACATTTTTGATTTTAGTTTATATAATTTTTATTGTAAGATTTGAATCATTCATGCCTATTAATAAAGTTTCGTAAACATTATTTCTCACTATATTATTTTTACACAACGGTGACTGGGTATTCCACAGACATTCGTGATTCCTATAAGTCACGAAAAGTAATGTTTTATCATCTCCCCAGCGCGCCATATTTGTTTCATCTGTCGCGGACTGAGAATATCGCATTGATAATACTAGCCGCGAAGCCCGCGAATGACATAAGCATGCTCATAAATAAGCAAGTCTGTTCACACATGCTCCAAAGATACCCCTTCTCTATGGTGAATGACAGTGGCATGCTCATTTCTAGCAATGTGCGTACACACATGCCACTAATAAGCGTGCCACTGTCAAAGTCGATACTGCGCATGCTCACGTGCCACTAAATAAGCATGTGTATCAGACACCTTAAGTAAGTGAGTTGTTCCGTGCAGCGGTAAATAAAGTTGTAATCGCCAGAATAATCTCAGACTTCCGATATGAGATGGCACAATAAGCAGAAGAAGAAGAAGATTAATTAATATCTCAATAATGTCGTCATAAATATATTTATACTCTATACATATATTCATAAAAATGAATCGTATGTGTACAGAGCAGGTCTAAAATACTTAACAAGGAGCTTACTCTCAAAATTATGATTTGTAAGTGTCAGAACAACAATGTCTTAACATGAAGTAATGAAGACTTCAAAATATGATTTTTTTTTCATATTTCTGACTTATCTTCCGCAAAACGTTAGAATGTAATTAAATTAACTTTTATCGAATATTAAAAATTCATTCACTCTAATACCAAGTCAAATAAAATGATAAAAACTTTGCAAGAAATTCTATTTCAAATTAATGCAATGTTTCAAACATTTTATTTGAAATATATTGAAGCAAATTAAATTTTCATATTCTACATATATAAATTTCTTTAATGATAATCAGAAGGTAAACAAAAAAAAGTCAAGAACATAGAAATATAAAAATAAATTGAGCGAGTCTAATTGAATTATAACATATTTTCTAAAGTAACGTTTAGTTCCCCAGTAACGTTTGTCCACACTGCTTAGATCAGTTTGAACGAGTCGGTAGAGAAGTTTGCGGCTCGAGCAAGCTGTTTGGACGAGTTGGAAGTATGCAGCTTCCCATGAACCGAGCGTAAAGATGTTACACATTACAAATATACACGTGTTTCTCCATACTTCTAGTGATTTATGGTTTCTTAGAATAGTCTTGCTGGTTCTAGATTCATGTGGACCGTTCGAGATACTTCCATAATACGCAATTACCATTGTTTTCCTGACAATATCATGAATGAACTTGTCTGATCACTGAGTTTCTAATCTTATTTCACACCAAGTTAAACATTGCCGACCTTGGCTATTTCTCTACTCTGTCTAGGATTCTAAATAAATACAACGAAATCCAATCCACTAACACTAACCTCGAAATATTATTCATGACATTGGATTAGTTTGAAAGCGGAATCGTGTTACTATCGATAGTGGGCTATGTAGATAATTAAAATTTCACAAAAAGAGAAATTTCGATCTCTTATTAAGCTAATTATTTTTATTGTGTCTATATAAATATTATACACGGCTCTCTTTTATAGAATGTCAAAATTGATCATGTCGCACTCCGACTGCTAGACCATCCCTTTTTTTTTTTTTTACGAAAAAACTGTTTTTGAGTAATGTGTGTCATCACTGTTTTTATTATGTGTTTTATTATGTGCCAAAGGATTATTATCGTTTTAAAATAAAGGTGAAAAGAAATGCGCGCATCATGTAACTTAAAATTTTCATACCATTCACTCACCGACCAAGAGCTAAGACGGTGGTTTTCCAAATGACATTTAACCAATATCAATAATCATTATTTGTGTCGACGTCAAGTCGTTGAAAATGGTATGATGAAAATTGGATATGCTCCAGGCGCTGTTGCAAAAAACACAGTGTTATGAAAATTGAATATACTATAGGCGTTATTACAAACAACATAGTGTTATGAAAATTGGATATGATCCTGGCGCTGTTACAAACAACACAGTGTTATATGAAAATTGGATATGCTCCAAGCGCTGTTACAAACAACATAGTGTTATGAAAATTGGATATGCTCCAGGCGCTGTTACAAACAACACAGTGTTATGAAAATTGGATATGCTCCAGGCGCTGTTACAAAAAACATTGGGTAATGAAAATTGGATATGTTCCAGGCGCTGTTATATACAACACAGTGTTATGAAAATTGAATATTCTCCAGGCGCTGTTACAAACAACACAGTGTTATGAAAATTGAATATTCTCCAGGCGCTGTTACAAACAACACAGTGTTATGAAAATTGGATATGCTCCAGGCGCTGTTACAAACAACACAGTGTTATGAAAATTGGATATGCTCCAGGCGCTGTTACAAACAACATAGTGTTATGAAAATTGGATATGCTCCAGGTGCTGTTACAAACAACACAGTGTTATATGAAAATTGGATATGCTCCAAGCGCTGTTACAAACAACATAGTGTTATGAAAATTGGATATGCTCCAGGCGCTGTTACAAAAAACATTGGGTAATGAAAATTGGATATGTTCCAGGCGCTGTTACAAACAACACAGTGTTATGAAAATTGGATATGCTCCAGGCGCTGTTACAAACAACATAGTGTTATGAAAATTGGATATGCTCCAGGTGCTGTTACAAACAACACAGTGTTATATGAAAATTGGATATGCTCCAAGCGCTGTTACAAACAACATAGTGTTATGAAAATTGGATATGCTCCAGGCGCTGTTACAAAAAACATTGGGTAATGAAAATTGGATATGCTCCAGGCGCTGTTACAAACAACATAGGGTTATGAAAATTGGATATGCTCCAGGCGCTGTTACAAAAAACATTGGGTAATGAAAATTGGATATGTTCCAGGCGCTGTTACAAACAACATAGTGTTATGAAAATTGGATATGCTCCAGGCGCTGTTACAAACAACATAGTGTTATGAAAATTGGATATGCTCCAGGCGCTGTTACAAACAACATTGGGTTATGAAAATTGGATATGTTCCAGGCGCTGTTATATACAACACAGTGTTATGAAAATTGAATATTCTCCAGGCGCTGTTACAAACAACACAGTGTTATGAAAATTGAATATTCTCCAGGCGCTGTTACAAACAACACAGTGTTATGAAAATT
Organism: Agrypnia vestita; assembly: GCA_016648135.1. Classification (NCBI taxonomy): domain Eukaryota; kingdom Metazoa; phylum Arthropoda; class Insecta; order Trichoptera; family Phryganeidae; genus Agrypnia; species Agrypnia vestita. The sequence continues at coordinate 42,549 of JADDOH010004197.1, forward strand.
GGATATGCTCCAGACGCTGTTACAAACAACATAGTGTTATGAAAATTGGATATGCTCCAGGCGCTGTTACAAACAACATAGTGTTATGAAAATTGGATATGCTCCAGGCGCTGTTACAAACAACATAGTGTTATGAAAATTGGATATGCTCCAGGCGCTGTTACAAACAACATAGTGTTATGAAAATTGGATATGCTACAGGCGCCGTTACAAACAACATAGTGTTATGAAAATTGGATATGCTCCAGGCGCTGTTACAAACAACACAGTGTTAGGAAATTTGAATACGCTCCAGGTGCTGTTACAAATAAAATGGTGTTAAGTAAATTGCGTGGGTCCAGGCGTTGTTATTTTGTTTATTTTCGATTCGCTGATGTATTTTTAATTAGGAATTTGTGTCCACTACACAAAAAGGGCGACCAACTCGAGTGCTTTAATTACAGGGGTACCTACAACATTGTTAAACACAGGCTATAAAATTATGTCCAATATCCTGTTTAAAAGATTGCTCCAATGTCCTAGGAAATCATTGGCAACCACCAGCGTGGTTTAAGGCCAGAAAAATCGTGTATTGATGCATTTTTCTCTCTGAGATAGATCGTAGAAAAAATCTTAGAATACATTATCTCAAAACTCATCATCTTATTGGCGGATCTTCCTCCATCAATGTGTTACCAAACTTCACCAGATTTGTCTATCTATTGAAAGGAACCCGTTCTTTTCTGCGGGAAAGTGATCCCTCGACTTTTCCTTGTACAATTCCGAATAATGCCAAATATTTTTGAGGCAGTCCACAGCAGAGCGTGGGAACCGTGTAGTTCTTAATAATATACTTCACAAGTAACTAGATTACTCTATTGTACATAACTGGCGGTACGTCATTATCAAGATTTCCCGATAGCTTATAAAATTAGAAGCAACGCGGAAAAGCTCCGACGCCAGGCGCCGCGCGACGCCATCTTGGTAAATAAACCTGTTTACGGAGTCGATTCGAATAACCGTCAAATCCTACGTGCCGTTACATATTCCCGGAGTCATTAGGGCCAACAATATATTAATTCAATACGCCATTTTCCCGCCCAAGTTTATGCGAGACGTGGCGGGAATATTAAATTATACAACAATTATGTGGCCATGAGCGAAGCCGGCTCGCGCGCGAGTTCTAGGGGCTGCGTTGCCAGACCTACCTGGGATAATTTGACGAAATGCCGTCGGGTGCCTGCCGAAATTAGTTTTGATTGGATTTATTATCGAATCTCGGAGTCCTGAAGCGTGGAATTAACGCTGAAATTAGTGGATAATGGCCCCGGTTACACCGACAGAAGAAATCAGTTGTAGTACTGTATCAAACAGAATCAGTTTAAAATATACCAATATTCTTTTTAAACACCCTTGTGTACAGTGATATAATAAACTATAGATACGTTACAAGCGTGAAATCTTGGTAACTCAAAAGTTAGGTAATTAATTGCCTTACTTGCATTCGTTATCGAAGGGACCTTTTTTGTGATCGGGCGCGACGCTACGCGGAAAAAACTACCGGGAAAAAGGAAAAAGTGATTGGGTACCCACCATTTTCCCAGGACCGTTTTATGAGCTTACGCTGACATATCGGTCCTTCTCATGCGTCGCCTGGTTGACAGTTTTTTTATTCTAATAGCTATCTTCATGCTGGACCGTGTATAGGGCGGCCCAGCAGGGAGATGGAAGCAAAGCCCAATCACTGTCCCACTCTCGCAGAAATAAAATCTTTATTAGTATAATTTAGACGGGTAAAAGAAACAGAGTATCGTACACTATTGTAAGAATGACTTTGTTATTTTAGTCACTGTGACTTCAAATTACTTGATTTTTCTGTCTACACGCAGAGCGTTTGTGAAATAAGTATGCCGTGATTTGTTGTCTCTTTCAATGCAATATTTGCTACATATGAAAGCCGGCTAGTGTGGTAATAACGTGTCTATATTATAACACGTCAATGCCTGTGTATATATAAATTGACTATGGTGATCTTGGTTCTATAGTGCGAACGTATCTCATAGAAAGATGCGATCTGTCGGCTTAGCGTGACGAATCAAAGGCCTCATATACAAGAACGAAGAGAACCAAGTCGTCTTCTCAATTTTTCATTCCTTCGTTGACCGTTCGACCAATTATACGCGTTTAGCTTTGCAATCTCAGCTGACTCGTAACATTTATATTGTAATCGCAACAATTCATATTGTTAATCATCCGAAATATGCTTGTTGTAGTGATTATGCTCTCGCTTAGTGATCCAGTGGTCGGTGATTCGAGCCCTATTCCAGGACACCTGTAAGTTAGTCCTGTTTTCATAGCATTAAGCTGAATTTGAAAATATAAGATCCTTACCTATGAAATCGCCGTGTGAAGTTCGATAACTTGTATTTGATTTGGAATTCCGAATTCAAATTAATGTCATAACAAGTTGTGACATTGTTTTTACAAAATTATTTATTCATTTTTTTCTGCCTTTGTTTCTCTTTAATATCGCTGCGTCAACGACCATGAAGAAAATGAACATACGAGTTATTTTCGAATATGAGTTCCATAGTGGCACTAACGCTGCATAGATGATACGTAATATCAACGACATCTATGGACAAGGTACCGCAAATGAACGCAGGGTGCGTTTTTGGTTTGATCGCTTCCGTTATGGAAATTTTGAAAAATTTGTTCCATTTAAAAAAAAAATGCATTAATTGAAATTATCGGACATAGTCCAATAAAATTTATTACATAACATGAACAGCATAAAATACAAGAAAATAAAAGTTATAGCAATTTAAAAGAAAAGCAAGGACAAATGAAAAGTACCAACAAGATGGAGACAAGATCTAGACTATCTAATCAGAGATTGTTTGAATCTTGACAGACTTACATCAAAGAAGTCCAGATCCTGTCTTGAATTTATAAGACGACATAACCGTGACATGGGAGCATGGAATCCATAATTAGTTCTATGATGGCTAAGGAACAACACTTCATTATTTCTACGGGAATTTTATTTGGCCCAGTAACGAAGGCACATCAGTGTGGCCATTTAATATTTTGTATATGGTGATTAAGTCAGTGTTTTCTCTACGTTTTTGGAGGTTATAAATTTTTAGCATTGACTCAATTTCACTGTACGAGTAGTCTCCTCTATCCAAGTCCATCATCCATGCGACTTTTCTTAAGAAACGATGTTGCACGAGACACGGCTAAAGGTTCACGGAAATTTGGTCCAACGACAAAATGTATAGGGCAAAAGGCCCACGTCACCAAAGGTCTACGCGACCTGAGCCAAAAAAATTTCAAAATGTTTTTTATAGCATTCAATAAATTAATAATGGAAATGAAATCATTGAATATACCCTTAAGAAAATTGTTAAAAATTGCAGACCAAATCAATAGACAACATTGAAAGAATTTATTCAATTTATTTAATGTTCTTTCCAAAAATTTTTTTTGGTGTCATGTCGATGGATATAAGGTTCAACTTTTACCACGTAAGCCTTTCGGCACGTGGAAATTTCGTCTCGTGGACCTTTTGTTGTGGGTTGTTGTTAGGACTCTCGCCTCGTGATCCAAAGGTCGCAGGTTCGAATCTTACTCCAGACAAGCAAGTTAGTCCTATTTTCATAGCACAAGCGTTTAGCTTAATTTGAAAATAGTAAGAATATTCATGTGACACGAATTTCGTGTTCACATCTCTGTTTTAAAAATATATATATATATATATATATATCCGCAGACCTTTTCTCGTTGGAATAAATGTCCGTAGATTTTTTTTCGTTGGAGAAAATGTTAGCGGATGTTTTTGTATTGTATCTTTTGTCGTTGGACCGATTGGCCGTGGAGCTTTTGTCATTAGATCAAATGTCCGTAGAACTTTTTCATAAGTAAAGAATCACTGCGCACGCAAAAATTGGTGTCACTTTTTCTACAGCCAACTACAGAGTAAGCATGGCTACCGATGTCGAGACATGTCTGGGACAAATGCACAAACATATATTTTTTTGTCACAATTGGACTTGTTTATATATTACTTTATAAAATATTGTTAGAAAACATCAGTAGGTCGTAATGGTTTTTTGTTTCTACTTTCCTATCCTTCTCTCTTTAAATAAGAGCCGTATTTGAAAATAAACATTAAAAAATGCATGGTGTAATAAATCATCGAATGTCTGAATATTTTTCGTGAAAATAATTTTAAAAATGTATATTTTCTGAAATTATTTTCGTATATGTCTGTCAGTATTGACAGAACGTAACATGCCAGTGTGAAATATAAATATCACGAAAAAATGAGGCAAAACCTGTCATAACTTCCTCTGTTTGTCGCCAGATATTATTCAGTCCTCCAGTAGTATTATCCAGGTGTCCATTAGTTGATTAATCAGTGCACTCTCCAACTTCCGGCGCTGCGCCGGTGGAGAGGAGCTACGGAGGCGTGTTTCCGGATCCGGTATTTGTGTGATTACTCCACTCGCTCGTCTTCAGCTTGGAGGACTTCAAAGAATTCAATAATATTTTGAGAAAAACATTCAACCCTATTTTTGCAATTTTATTTATTTATTTATTAACGCGCTCCAGGGCTTTTATAAACGATAAAGTAAAGTGTATATTAAATGAATAAAAACTTTAAACAATACATGGTAATTGTCCAAGAAATACAAACAAGAAAAAATAAGAATATAAAGTGGATAGCAAATACATGGCAGTAGCACAATACTAGAAAATAAAAAGTAACCCATAAAAACCAAGTTTTTGTTATCTCCCTTTCTCATTTACTAGTGGAAACTGGTGCGCTTAACCTACGCGTTGGGCTTCGGTCGAGCGACGCTACGAAAGGGAGTAATAAAAAATTTCCGAAAATCCAAAATTATACTATAATCAGGTTCCGTGTCTACCAGACACGTTGAAATATTTTAAACTTAGTAAGTTGTATGAAAAAACCATTAAAACTTTGAAAAATCCAAAAATGTATTAATTTTTTAACGAAAATATGATAGATCTTCTTGATCGTCGCCACGAGTCTGCTTACAGTTTCAGTTCGATTGGATCACGGGAAAAAGGTTATAAATCGAATCAAAGTTTTTTCGTCAAGCAAGCAGACGCCATGAGTTAATATAAAGGGAGTAAATATGATATGAAGTAAAATGTAAGTATATAGCAAAAACAGACGCTTCAAGAAAGCATAACATAATAAAAAATAAAACAAAAAATGTTAAGTAGAAAGCAGTAGCACATGTTTAGAAAAACATAGTATAATTTTTTTTTACATAACAGTTAGTCATCTCACCTCATCAACAACTGAAATATAATCCCCTTATTTAAGTCCAATCTGACGAATACTAGTAATCTTTCAATAAACCTTTTAAAATATGTTTGAATATTATAAAGTTGGTGGTAAAACGTCAAGTTGCTCGTATCTGTTTGCTAGTCTAGGAAGCCTTTGTAATGTGAAATTAAAACCTTGGTAGCTGCAGTTTCCAAGGCAAAACCTGCATGACTTTTAGTTACGCAAGACGGAACATGCAAGTAGATACGTTCTAATAGTTGAGGACAGTCGATAGTTATGTTTGTTAATATGAGTAAAAAGATTTTATTTAGAGCATTTTGTCTATCCCACAAACGCTTCAAATAAATAAGAAATAAATTCTAATTCATCATGAATGAAAAAATTATTTTTTGTTTTTTCCTACTATTTTTATTTGTTATTATTTCTATGGTTACAGCGGAAATATTGGCCTAAATTTAAATAAATTAAGCTGGAAAAAAAATGTTTTAGGTGAAATAAACAGATTTCTATCAACTTTTAAGAAAATATTATTATTTATTTTATATGCTATCCACCACGTAAAGTATCAAGTTATAAAGTAGCGGTCAAGAAATAATTTTCGACGCGCAATACTGAGACGATTCCGGAGCCTTGAGACTCGTCCCTTTAAGCAAGGTCCAGGATCGCGAAGAGTAGGGGAAAAAGAAGGAAGAACCCTGATGCTCAGCGACGAGCCGATCGACTAAGAGAGATGTTAAAAAAGGAATAAAAGTCGGGTAAGGTGATTCCGAATATACAGCACTGATAATAAATATCTTTGTTCAAATTATATACTTTCTCGTGGCGGTGGGGGGCAAAATGAAACACATAAATTAAATACATTTTTGAAGAGTACATTTTTTATTGTAACGGAAGTTGCGCACGCAGCATGTAGCGAAAATGCAAGGCCGTGAAGTAAGTTGTTAAAGTTAAATTTTAGTATGCAACGAAATGCGGACGCATCCTCGCTCACCAGAAGTTAGCTGTTAGAGAGAGAGAGTGAAACGTATTTGGCAAAAGGGGCTTTGTGTACAGTCTGTATTTCATGTTAGTGTCGATTTTTGACTAAGTTCAGCTGCATTTAACAGAATGTCATCAATTTGAAAATGTCCGCTGGTAAAATCTTGTAATTAATATGCGATTTTTGGCATCGGATTTTTGATAATGGAGACGATGACGTCAGTTGCAAAATCTCAAAGGAGTCATCGTTGTTTTGCGTGGTTTTTGATTTAATATTGTTTTAATACGCTCAAATAAAAAAAAAGCATTTTGACAATTTTGAATAGATTTTGGTGGAACGGAACGAATCGTGTCAAAATCCGTTTATGAATCAAAAATTCACCAGCCATCCGTTGTCTTCCGTTCCGTTGCACCGCGAGGTCTGCGCCTCTGCGGGTCGCTACGCCGGATGTACCACACGGACCGGTTTAACGGACACAGGATTTCAGCTAACATTCATCATTATGACGTTTCGTTTTGTTACATAAATTTTTTGTTATATAATATTATATGAGGGGTGTAGGAACAAACTTGCCATTTATCAATTACCGCAATTGAGATAAACGTATTTATAACTATTTAATTAACAATAAATAAAGCTTTGTAATGCACACACGTTGAGTTAAATTTATCAAAACTACCGTTTCGAGAGGAGCAGTCCCTCCCATATTCAGGCGTAATTTATAATATTTTCACGTGTCGTGGCTGCAGGAGGAATTAATCAAAACGCTGGGATTTAATAAATGATTTATTCATTAACGATTAATTGATTAAACCAACGTAAAAGGTCACTTATCACTATAAAATGTAATGCTAATATTGAATAAAACTGTTTCGCAAATTTATCATTCGTAAATAGACACTTTATATTCGCTTTAACACTTTATTCACTATTCACTAGAATATTCCATCCAATTTCCGTACTTATTAATTTCGCTTCGGATTATTTCGCTACGTAAGAACTTTCCAGAAGACCGCTGTCGAATTACTGCTCGCTTGGCCACCCTGGCCTCCGCAACTCGTGGCTACGTTCGCTTTAATTTGCTTCCGTGCCGCTGTCAACAATAACAACTCACTCCCTTACTCCCGTGTGCCGTATTTATATTTGCTAATGCTGATATAGACATTTCTAGACGTTTCCAGTATTTAAGAGAACTTCGTTGAATATCGTTGTAATTTAAGGAACAATAACTTCTCAGAATTCGCCAACCATTTATTTACTTCTCAACTACTCCTTCGATAAACATAGTCTTAAACTACTTCACTCGATTTCTCATGAAGGATTGATAATGAACAGTTTGAAATTCGTCAAAATAAAAATAAAAAATGAGAAAAAACACTCATAAACAATATCACATTCAACAAATGTTGAATGTGATATTGTTGATACTTTTCGTTAAAGCTAAAAAAAATTCTCCCAACTTCTCAGCGACCTGCTGGTCCACTAGAACAAGGTGAAAAAAATCTATATTTTGGTTAGTTATAAATTACACAAAGAGTACATTTTTACAATTCAAGATATATAAAACTTTTAAATATAAATTTGCCGTTGATTTTAAGTTGGTTCATAAAATTAATTTGATTGAAAAATTGAGTTTGTTGACTGGTTTTATTTATAAAATGCTTTTACGATATTTTATGGAAGGCTGCCTTTAAACGGGGTTGAGACGTCACTAGAGTGGGAGTTAGAAAACATTAATTCAATACGGTTTCAAGAGGGTGGTTGGCCCCACCCACACTTCACATCGAACATCCCTTTCCTGCAGAAGAATAAATAAAGAATATGATAATAATATTTTAAACATCTATCGCTGTTACTTAGCGTAGTAACTCGATTTAAATAAAATTTATAATAAACTTTGTATTTACAACTATTTGAGTATATATAGTAGGTAAAAGCAAAAATATCGGAGAAGTCTTCTCCGTTCGATGGTTTTCAATCTATACCTATAAAACTCAATGTCTGTCTGTCTGTCTTTTCTCTATACAAATCTACACCGTTTATCCGATTCGATTCAAATTTAGCATACTTGTGCTTTAGGACCCAGCGGCATAACATAGACAACATTTCCCTCCTATTCTTTTGCCCCTTTCCCTCCCCGTACTGTGAAAATCTGTACCGCTTGACCGATCGGACTCAAAATTTGGAAACTTATTCTTTAGGACTTGGCGGGTAACATAGGTGACATTTCCTCCCTTATTCTTATACCCCTTACCTTCCCCTGATATATTTTCGATGCAAATCTGTACCGTTCGACCGATCGGACTCAAAATTTGGAAACTTATTCTTTAAGACTCGGCGGGTAACTTAAACGACATTCCCCCCCTATCTTTTTACCCCTCCCCGACCTGATATATTTTCGATGCAAATCTATACTGTTCGACCGATCGGACTCAAAATTTGCAAACTTATTCTTTAGCACCCGGCAGGTAATATAGGTGACATTTCCTCGCTTCCATTTTACCCTTTCCCTTCCCCCTGATACATTTTAGATGCAAATCTATACCGTTCGAATCGAAACTTTGTTTCTCCCCATAAATTTATTTTCAACTTAATCCTTAACCCGTGCAACGCCGGTACGAACAGCTTGTAGAAAATAATATTGATACTGTGTGAAATGTCGACCGTTACGGAGATAACCGACTACAAAGGTTGCATTCTTTCATTACTTCCGACTCTCTGAAACGTCGGAATAGCATTAAAGTAAAATATTGGAACCAATTTAAAATATCAACTACAAGATTACAAATTTTTACTGGATTATTGCCATTATCCAGCAGGAAAGTTCTAATGATAGTCCAACGATTTACAGAAGAGAAGTTGAAAAAGGATGGAATATTTGAAGTCGGTTATTTCTATAATTATTGATATTAGGAAGTTGTTGCTTGAACATTTTCATGTCATAATGTAAGCAGGAATCTGGTTTCGGAAACAATAATTTTCTTAGTAATTTTTTTATCGCCCTGAAAAAATTTTTTTATAAACAGACAGATGAAAGTATTCAGTTAAATGATTTGAATTTTATGACGTGTAAAATAATTTAAACAAGGTACAAATTTAATGTAAAAATCACTTGTAAGCTTAGAAAAATATTTTATTTATAATTTCAATGAAAATATGTCTTAATCTACATACATTTGAATACTTTTGATACGAGCGCGCTAATCCGTGTCGTCTGCTAAACATGCCTAAACCGCCTACTAAAAATCCATAGAAATCACACATTATCAAAACACACAGGCTCAGCTCTTGAGACACATTGAAAATAAAAATTACTAAACACCTACAAAAACTATATTTGGGCAGGAATCCATTAAATATTACTCTACTAAATTATATAACAGACTGACAATGCAAACAAACGATGCAACAAATGGGATAATATTTCAGAATCGTATTTTAAAATGGATAAAAGTATAAGGCAAAGAAAAAATTATATTAATGCTATAAACATATTGTTTTACATCATGCTCACCTTGTTACCTTATCCTAGTAATTGAGTAATAAAAATACCTTAAAAAGTAAATAAAATAAATTATTAAAATAAAACACAAATCACTTTGTTTTCACCACTTAATTAGATTATACAATCTACATGTTTCGAGAACAATGTTCTCTCCTTCAGTTAATTAAGTAAAAGTAAATTATAATATTCATAGATTATAATTAAGAAATAATAGAGGCCTAAGATTCGATAATTCAGATATACCTATTAGAAATCAAATGCCTAAATACTTAAGTAAAAATAATTAATAACCAAGTAAATTTTTTGAATAGCCCGTTACTTGGTTTATTCATCATTTTGATATCTACGAGTACTTCTCAATTACCCCCACCGTAACCGTAGCCACGCCTCGATTAAAAAATTAATTTCTTTACTATATAAGTAATGGATAGTTAGTATATATGCGTCCGTCCTGACGAAGATACTGTGGTATCGAAACCGGCAGACGTAAAGTACTCCAAGTGGTTAATACAAAGTTTTTAATTAATTAAAATAAATAATCTATCTTTTATTAATTGGTACCGTCAACCTCTAATTTTTGAGATACACTCGTTAAAGTTTGACCTAAAGTTTTTTAAAACGATTTTAAAGACGTATTTACTTCATAAATGCCCGAAGTATTTATTTTTTGAGATAAAGTATATTCTCGTGAGATCTTCAATTCACCCTGTCCCACCCCAATATTCCCTTTCAGACACTCATCCCTTAACTCATTTCCTTCGTTTAGTCTCGGTTAATAACATTAAAGAACTCGCAAACTTTTGAAGCGAGCACGTAAGTAAATGTTACGAAACCTTCAAGATTCACCTCAACTTTTTGAACTTCGTTTATATTTCAATTTAACGAAAAGAAGTCTGCTATATTTTTTGGAAAAAAATTTCCCATGTTCGTAAAAACGTGGTGTTTATTTAATTTTAAGCATGTTTAATATTTGAGTATACATTATTGCATCATAAACACGCCGAAGCTATCTTAAAATTAAAACCTTTTAAAGTTTTTATTACACTTTATATAGGTTCATCAATTTTAAGTGACTGAATATAATAAATAAGAAATGCGCTTGAAAACAAAATTAAAACATTCACAAAAATGTCTCGTGTGGTGTTTCAAATGATTGATGTGAATGGTGTATAATGAAGACCCTTTTGAGTAGACGCCAAAACGCTTTCTGTTTATCTACTCTCGCGCAACCTTTCAGTTAAGGGATGCTTGAATAGCTCTATCCCTTTCACCTCTTCTTCCTGCCTCGCTCCCACGGAAGGAGGGGAGGGGGTAGTATTGTGTGTGCGGGAGCAGGCGCAGTGGCGTCCCAGGGTGACAAAGTATAAATTCTAATTGAATTTATTGTCCCGTAGGAAGTATTAGTTGAATTGAATCAATCAGCTGGAAAACATTACTTGGACGTTGTAAACATAACCCGGCGAATCGCGAAGATTTTTGTTGTACAAATTATACACATGTTAATATAAAATAAAATAAATTTATTCATTTAAGTACATATGGCATTTAAAAAGATCCTAATTGTAAAATCAATGTAAAATTGTGAAATGGTTTTTGATATTCGGTAAGATTCCGCAAAGATCCGGGAATATATGTAACATACACGTAATATAACACAACTCATGATGACACCTGTCTCTGGCACGGTATTGCCACGATTCGTGCTATGTTTCGTAGCCAGAAATTTAACCACAGCATCAATATTTATATATTTCTTCTTTCGATAATTTCAACTCATTAACAAAAGCGCATTTCGTTGCTACATGATTACAAAGGAGAATGGGGTTTATTAGACCCGTAAATCAATGACAATGACAGCTTCAACGCTCGCATTAACAAATTAGTCAAAAGGATAAGAAAGTGCATATATATGTTCTTAAGGTAAGAAACATTTAAAGCGTAAACAATTTAAAAACTACTGTCCACTCTCTCTTGCAGTATGGCATTATTGTGTGGGGAGGGGCATGCGATAACATAATAAACCCCCAGAAAGTAATAAAGAGAACCATTATTAAAGTAATACTAAAAAAATCAACTTTCTCCACACAAACGTTCTTCACAAAATTCCCAGTTCTAAAAGTAAAAAAATATCCATTATACAAATAATTAAAGAAAATATTATTAAACATTTGAAACAAGTACAACCTGAAGATTTAAAAACAATTTTAAAATACCAAATTACAACAAAAAACAATATAAATATTTAGTAATAAATAATCCAATAGCCTCCCTAAAGAAATCAAAAAAATAAATGGGATCAAAAAAATTAAAAGAATATTTCAAAAAACACAATTAAAAATTAATTTTATTTTCAAAGTCAATCAAACAAAATATGTTATCATACAAAAATGTAAATCCCCCTCCAAGCACAAAAGAGTTAGTCTCTTTTTGAAGAGGTATAGCGAAAAAACCATGTATTAATTATAGTTTTAATAGACTAGAGTAAAATAGTGTAATAAAGTGTATATATTAAACAAATAAAAAAAAGTCACATTAGCGACATCAGCCTCTATTATGGATCCTGCGAATGGATCCGAAGCGTCGGCCAGAAAAATCAGTAGGTTTATTTTATATTTATGAATATACTTTACCACTCAGCTTCACCCAAGATTTGCATTAAATCGCTAAACATCAATGATATTTTTTTGAAATTCCTTTTCTTATTGAAAAATACTGCGTTTTATTTTTTGCCAGATATTTGAATATCTCATGATGGAAATGATATTGCGTGCTGAAAAAATTCGCGTTGATCTGAAAATTCCAGATGGAATAATCTGTAAAAGCATCGTGACGCTAAAGCGCAGATTTTGAGGCTTTCGAGCTGTATCAGACAATAAAATATTCCGCTTAATGATAAGCTGAATCTTTAAAAAATTTAAAAGCAATTCTCAATATTTTTTTATTTGTACAATAATCTTTTACACGTGAAAATTAGTTGAGGTTTCTTATTTATTTCAAGGGATGGGGTAATAAGTGATTTCATATTTATAAATATTTCATGTTAAATCGTTTGATTTCGTGGAAATTATTATAAGATACTTATCATCATTCCTTCAGTGATGAAGGATCTCCAAATAACTGTCCTCACGATTTATACACCTTTAGTATAATTTAATATTAGGAAAATCATGTCTTATATTTTTAATTTTGTGATACAAAAAGGGCTGTCCAATAGATCATTCATCAAATTGTTTCATGTATCAGATACGTATGTTAAACAGAAAATATTTTTCTGATTCACCTGGTATACAGAGTATAATTTTTTTTTTCATTTATTAAATTAATTTTAAGTTTAGATAGTATTATTTTGTTTTGTGGAGAAACATTGGCGTATATTAATTTTATTTTATTAATTACACGTTATTCTATTAAATGTAACACACTTTTAAAAGTATTTAATTTAAAACGTGACAACTTATACCCGGGATGTTATCGGAAAAAATATTCCATGTTAAAATTATTTATTTTCTTTGTGTTACTAAATATTCTATTTTTTAATATGCTATGGCGAATGAGTCTTAAGATAAATTTAATTCTGAATCCACGTAAAAAATGAGTTCATGCAATACAAATGAAATAGGCGGTACCTCTGCCTCTCTCTCTCTCTCTTCTATCTCTCCTCTCCTCATTTTTCTCCAGCTCTGCAATATATCAAACGTAGAGAAAGGCGGTAAGAAGAAAATGTAATTTGAGTATTAAAACTTTAAGAGGTAAGGCGTGGTGGTGGAGTGAGTGTTGCGGTTGCATGTTGTTGTTTATTTCTTACCAGAGATAAACTACGATAGCAAGTGAAGATGCACTATAAAATAACAGCAAAAGACTCAACACGACCCGGCCTTGCTACGCTCTCGTCTCGCAGTTGGTCTACTGTGGAAAGTTGATGATGATGTGACATAATCTTTTACTTACGTTGCATTATCCTTGTTTGCAACATCTTGTCCTTAATTTTACTTACCTAACCTTCTTAACCTACTCGTCTGACCCGACTTAGCGGTGTTACCTGTTGGACCCTGATTTTTGTTGACTAGACACTATTGCAACACAAAAATGGGTCAAGTATCACTGAAATCGTTTTGAGTCACCATGACTAATCTCCTTACCAAACCAAAAATGAAAAAATGTTCTCGTGACTACTGTATGTTCTCTTGAGGTTTGTTTTAACCTTATCGGTAAAGAACCTTTCATTTGTCCTTTAAACAACTGACAGTTCAAGATGAATTGAATCAAGATGAATCAAGTTTTTTATTATTATTATTCTATATTATTTTATCTCAGTCTTCTTTTGTGATACATAAAAAAGTGAATTAAATTAATCTGTAATTTCTTAGTTTGTTACTAATTCAACATTCTTTTGGAGATGGTGTTTTTCTAGATTTATCTCACATTATCAATTCATTTCAATCTGGGTTTGTCAAAATATCATTTATTAGGGATCTCTCAACGAAGTTTAACGTCTCACAGAAGTTTTAATCCATAAATCAGGATTTTGGTAAAGATGCTCCTTTAAAAAATACTGTATTGCTTCTAAAGCGCGTGTGACCTTTTCGGGTTAACAGCCAAAATTATCAAGTCAAATCAAAACGTAAATATTCATACATAATCTCCCCGTGGCGCAGCCCTGCTCGGGAGTGACTCGTGTCCGTATCCACAGGGGGGGCGCCTCCCCCGGGAGGCTCCGCGCGGGAGGGGCGCGGGGCGCAGCCTCCGAGCGCCAGGCAACGATTACTGATTAGTGCGCCCTCCGACCGCGAGGAGGCAGGTGTCGGCTGTTCTGGCCGCCGCTCGCAGCCGCACGAGACGAGAGATCGTTCGCCGCGTCTTTCGCGTCATTCTTCGCGGAAATTTGCCCGAAGATCGTCCGAGACGCGTTCCGGCGCCGCGGTCGACTTTCCCGGTGGTGCCCGCCCGCGTCCGCCAAAACTGCAGTTTTGTGTGACATTTGGGGCGCCATGTGAGAGTGCACCGGAAAATGCATCCACTATCACTCGTAAAGTCTGCCCGGAAGGATGAATGAAACAGTGTGCGCGGCGCGTAGTACCCCCGATCGAATCGAGTCGTGGACCTCCGTTTCGAGTGTTTCGACACGTTAACGGGGTATCGCGAAACTTTCGATGTTTTAGTAAACTTTCGGGTGTTGCACATCGTGCGCTATTGGTAGTAGTTTGTCGGTGCGTGCATTTTTGTTGATTGCAAGAGTCTTACGTATCTGACGGTTGTAAGTGTCCGTAACAGTGTGGTAAAATGGATATTAGATTTTTTGTAATTTTAATTTCACTGTTTGAGTGATTTACAACTACTGTTGACAGTTATTCTATCACATGGGTAAGCATCAACAATTTCTAATGCCTTTAATATTAATATATTATATAAAATATGTACAATGTAAATATTATGTGTGATGATTCTTCGACTGTCACCTTATTTTGATGTTTATGACATTGGAGCTGATTAAGGAAATATCAGAAATACAATAAAATAATTCAAAATGAAAACAAATTAAAAGAAAAATATACGTTAGAAAATTCCAATACAGCGTGACTTGATTATTCAAAAATTTGTATAATATTTTTTGTTTGATATTAATACTAATTAATTAATATATTGTAAAGCCGTCTTTCCTCACACAACTTTTCATACATTTTCTCATGCAGTCCAGTTTCTAACAAAGATGTTATTCAATATCTGATCTAAATGATCTACTACTGCCTTTAATACTCATCTTATATATTTTCTTATTGAAAATATCAATATCACATTTTTTTCGACAAAATTGCAATAAAAATTTATTATTATTATTATTTAAAATGCATTTTTATTTCATGCAATGTGCCGAGCGTCAACGATATATTTTTCTAAACACCATTATTTTTGATTTTATGATGTTTATAGCATTTAATTTGTGATTGGACAAGTTAATTAATTTTAATTAATAATCATGTCCATTGGTTATTTGGCGAGAAACTCCAAATTTTATACAAAGTTTTTAATTAATTAAAATTGAAAATGAACTCAAATATTATTTTTACTCAGATAAATTAAGTACCTAAGAAGCATTTATATTAAGTTAAACATAACACATAAGAAAGTTAAAAAAATTATTTTAAAATCCTTTACAAATTTTAATCTTAAAAATGTTCTGTGGTTTTCACAGTCGATTTCTGGTGATTTCACCGTATTTCTACGACCTTTCTGGCAGACGTTTCGGATCCTATTGCAGGGTCCATTATCATTTAGTTCAAAACGTTACCGATGGAATTGATGTTCACATCAGCCCTGATGATGCTCTTTGCGATGCGTTGGGAATATATAATAATATGCTTATTAAATGAATAACCCACTAAAGTTTTTATTCTTTGTGTTTTATTTTCACATTTATCCATACCAGGTGCCTTCGACAATTTTCGAAATAAAAAAGGTTTTGGTGTTAAGGCAGCGCTCTACCATCTGAATGTAGTATCAATTTGTCAACTTAAACGAATTTATAAGTGCTGTTGTCTATTTAAATTAATTTAAAAAATAGTAATCACCGCTAAACTTTGTAAAAAGTAAGTATTGAAAAAGCTTAAGATATTTTTTAACTCCTATTTTCAAATATCATTGTTTTCTCAGCAGCGAAATATTTGTTAGTAACTTCGTTGGTCACACAATTGTAAATATCTCCGCCGGTTTTGCAATATTTGTTAGTACCTCCGTCGGTCACGCAATTGTTAGTACCTCCGCCGGTCACGCAATTATTAGTACCTCCGCCGGTCTCGCAATAGTTAGTACCTCCGCCGGTCACGCAATTGTTAGTAACTCCGCCGGTCTCGCAATTGTTAGTACCTCCGCCGGTCACGCAATTGTTAGTACCTCCGCCGGTCACGCAATTGTTAGTACCTCCGCCGGTCACGCAATTGTTAGTACCTCCGCCGGTCTCGCAATAGTTAGTACCTCCGCCGGTCACGCAATTGTTAGTAACTCCGCCGGTCTCGCAATTGTTAGTACCTCCGCCGGTCACGCAATTGTTAGTACCTCCGCCGGTCACGCAATTGTTAGTACCTCCGCCGGTCACGCAATTGTTAGTACCTCCGCCGGTTTCGCAATTGTTAGTACCTCCGCCGGTCTCGCAATTGTTAGTACCTCCACCGGTCACGCAATTGTTAGTACCTCCGCCGGTCACGCAATTGTTAGTACCTCCGCCGGTCACGCAATTGTTAGTACCTCCGCCGGTCACGCGGGAAACTGAGGTTTGGTTCTCTGCTAGACAGATTTTAATTATATTGAATAATAAATATTTTTTACCATAAAAATATATAACCCCGCTAACGTGTCTAGGCGTTTGTCATGTGTTATTTTAGGCCAGGTTGTTGAAGAGTTAAGGTTGTTACTACGGTCGTTAGATATATTTAACTGTAAATAATTGCGGATATTTTACACGAACCGTATTTTTTTTCTGAGAAACTATTCTCGACGTTTCGTTGAATGCTTATTCAACATCATCAGGAGGACGACCTTTACTCGCAGAGGTAGAAGACGGACCGATTACTGCTTTCGAGGTATCGAATAAGCATTCAACGAAACGTCGGGAATCGTTTCTGGGAAAAAAATACGGTTAGTATAAAATATCCGCAACTATTTACAGTTAAACAGATTGTTGAAAATGTTGTTTAGTGTAAATGTCGAAAAGTATCGGTTAAAAGTGAGGTATGTTCATTGTTCACTGTATCAAGTTTTGATTAGCGCCGTCGTAAGAACATACAGCAGTATTTTAAAAAGGTTCTCAGATTTTTACGGCGGTTGGAATCTTCTGGGATATTCTGCCGGTATATGTGACTACACATCAACGCATTACTCATCACATCAGCCCTGACGATGGACCCTGGAATGGGATCCGAAACGCCGGCCAGAGAGGTTACACATACACGGCAGAATATCCCGGAAAACTACACAGAAGACTTGATGCAGAGTATTGTTATATAGAAAATTATGTATTTCGGCCTCGAGGGTTTTTCTTAATAGCGTTAGTGACGTACATTGGTGACATTGAAAACTTAATCATCAGGATACAAAGAAATAAGCACTGTAAATTTGGGAATATTGAGGAGATGATTCAGTATCGAAAATGGTCAAGTTTCAGTTTTTTTCAGGATTAAAGATTGATTTTAAGATAACTTAAAGTACCTATTTATAAATGGGATAAACTCTTTTAAATATATTTAAAGGATAGCATGATGATGTATCACGTAGCACGTCAAAGGATGGTTAATAACGGTTTATTATAAATGTTTTGCAACTTAAGCAAACACCCCTAAACGAGCAAGAGAATAATCTGGAGCAAGCATGATTGTAATTACGCTTAACTGAATAAGAAAGGCCGTGACTGAAATGAAACCAGCCGAGTTTCCACGACGAGGACTACAGCTGGCGAGGACCTCTAGTCCTGTAATTAAAATATCACCCCCGGAGCAATCAGGAGACGCTCCAGGAATGCTGATTTACCAGCTAATGGGTGTACCCCGAGGATAGAGATCTCTCCCACCGATTTCAATTGTTTCGTAATCACAACAGTACACACGGTAATTGATAAGGTTGCATTTAGAATTCTTTTCAAGCATTCATCCGTATTCTGAAAATAACAATGTCTGGATCTTTAAGATCTTTATCCCAACACTTAATAGACGATAATAAAAATTAAAAATGTCCAGAGCAGACTTTGTAATTCTACGGCTCAAATACACTGTATTAGAAGATGATATAAGAAAGATTGTTTCTTACAATCGTATTAATTTCTTCATCCATAGCGTCCAGATGAAATATCATGGCTAAACTTGTCATGACCACGTTCGGCGTTACCGCGTATTCAAATCTTCCCATCTTGACATTTGATAGATAAGAATTTACATCTTTCTCCCTCCCTCATAGAAACAAACTCGTTTATTTTTAATTTTTATTATCGCCTATTAAGTGTTGGGATAAAGATCTTAAACATCCAGACATATCTGTCAAAAAATGTCAAGGTGGGAAGATTTGAATACGCGGTAACGCCGAACGCGGTCATTACAAGTTTAGCCATGATATTTTATCTGGACGCTATGGATGAAGAAATTAATACGATTGTAAGAAACAATCTTTCTTTTATCATCTTTTAATACAGTGCATTTGAGCCGTAGAATTACAAAATCCGCTCTGGACATTTTTAATTTTTATTATCGTCTATTAAGTGTTGGGATAAAGATCTTAAAGATCCAGACATTGTTATTTTCAGAATCGGGCCGATTATCTGTTTACGTATCGTACTTTTGATTTATCAACTTACGATCATGCCTCTACAAGTCTTGCCGGACGTTAATGCGTAGTAACTCAACGCAGCATACCGGCAACCGCCCCGCGCCCGGAGAAAATCCATTCCGCTGCCCGCTCCGAGTCTGTGAACCACGCGTCCATTAATCTCTACTATTTTAATATTGTAACCCGAAATTGTGTAAATGTAGATTAAAATATAAATTGTAATTAAGTGTTATAAAAAACTAACCCATAAAAAACAAGTTTTTATTATTTTCTCTTTCTCATTTAATAGTTGAAACAAGTTTGGCGCTTACCCCACGCGTTGAGCTCGAATCGGGCGATGCTATGAAAGGGAGTAATAAATAAATTATCGTCGCCACGAGTCTGCCTGCAAAGTTTCAGCTCGATTGGATCACGGAAGAAGGGTTAAAAATCGATCTAAAGTTTTTTCGACAGACAAGCAAGCAGACGCTACGAGTTAAAAGAAAGGGAGTAAAAAAACTAATCCATAAAAACCAAGCTTTTACAATACTTCCTTTCGCTTTGAATCAGGTTTCGTGTCTATACACGCGTCAGGCTAATTACTCATATAGAATGATTCCAATTTGAAAAAAACCATTAAAATTTCTAAAAATTCAGAATTATTCTATAATTATTAATTTTTTTAAAAAGAAAAATCATTTTTATAATCGCCTTGAGTCTGCCTGTAAAGTTTCAGCTCGATTTGATCACGGGAAAAGGGTTAAAAATCGATCCAAAGTTTTTTCGTCAGACAAACAAGCAAGCAGACGCTACGAGTGAAAAGAAAGGAAGTAAGAAAACAATATGTTAGAATTGCCGTATTGCTATTCTACAACTGACACGTCACATCTTTCACATGGTTTGCACACTATGATATAGTTAGTTTAAATAACATTAGTGGTAAATTTTATAAGATTTAATGTACCCACAGCCATATGGCTATTTTCTACACCACCAGCACTACTCACATCTTTTTTTTCTATGTACTTCGCACATTCACAGACCACGTTCTTCTTTCCTGATGCACAACATTGATTTTAGCACGCTTTTCGATTGTTGCGGTTCCTAATAGTCAGAACATTGAAGCGTAAGTATATGGAAGATTGAGACCTCCAGAGACCTCCAGACCTCGTATTCTAGCTGGTATTGGTTCCAGTTTTTCCCTGCGCCATGTATTCAAATACTTCATCATTGATCGTTGAATGTGTAACAATAATCATGCATTATTTTAACTATTTTTACAAAAAAAGATGACAAACAATAGAATCATTGGATGAATCAATATATATATATATAATATATATATATATATATATATATATAAATAACCCGTGTTTTCCTATCCGCCAAGTTTTCTCCACAACCAGCCACAACCACCCACCGGTGGTTATGGAGGTGGAGAGCCCTTGGTGTCACATCGAAAATATGCGAGTTTGGTGGGGGTGGCTGTGCGTGGGTGGGAGTGGGTGGCAAAAATGCGCTTTGTAGCACATTGTTTTGTTATGGAAAGGCCGGAAATGCTTCAGATTGTTTCAAAATAGGCGCTCCGACTGTGTCGGTGAGTCTAAAAGGATTCGGGAAAACCTTCTCTAGAAAGTTCTGCAAGGAGAAGGTTCTAGAAAATTCCTGAAAGTTCTATTCTGAAGGAGAAGGTTCTAGAAAATTCCTGAAAGTTCTATCCTGAAATTCCTAAGGTTCTAAACTGAGTGGCGGAATGTGTCGGTGTGTCTAGAAGGTTCCTGTACATTCGATAAATTTCTTGAAAGTTCTGGAAGGAGAATGTTCTAGAAGGTTTGCGAAAGTTCTATGTCGTTCCAAACAGTGTACTAAAAATCTCCGCGGGTACAGCTAGTATATATTGAAAATTAATTGAATTAGATTTAGCTACCTCAGCCATACCATTAGCAGTTGAGTTTTATTCTAGAAAAAATATTTATCATTTGCGTTTACTTTGGACTTCACTTAATTAAATTTTTCGAATTGGCTGCCGATTTATTTTAACAGTTTAATCTTCTTCCAGATTAACTGAATATAAAATTCAATCGTGAAGGGTAATAAAAATGGTCGGGATAAGAAAAATCAATAAAACTTTACGCTTGTAGTAAGTGATCCAAAACAGAAAAACCAAAATGATTTTTTAAATTCGTCAAGCTTTATGAAACAAAACATTTATGAATTTGAGTGTATTAAAGCTGGATCTATTCTAATTATCTTCTTATTCATCAGCTATTTTGCAACCATCTTGGATGACTCGTTAAATAGACAAAATTTGTACTTTTTCAACCGGATCATTAGTTTGTCATTAGAAACCTATTTCTAAATGATTTACTTTAGAAGCCATCTTTAGATCCATATTTTCAATTCGCTTTTGCATTATTTCAGTGAGTATTCTTTATTCCATTTCATAATATAAAGGTATTTATTATATGTAATTTTTTTTTTACTTTATACTTGTAAATAATTATGTAAGGTTTTTTTATAAACAAAGTCAAGCAGGATAGCTATTCTGTAATTTGTATTAATTCAGAGTTCGCTAAAAAGTTCCACTCATCTCTGGTTTTCGCGCCGTTGTCTATGCTTCACTTTGTTGTCTGTTGCACGGATTTAGAGTTCGCTTCTGTTTCGACCGGTTTAATAATTTATGAGTACCCGATTTCTCGAACCTTTTGGTACATATTTGCGTATTCGGCCAACCTCCAGATCTTTCTACGACATCCTAAAAGCGTTCGGAAATCTTTAACCGATCTCGTTACATTGTATGGTCACCATGATAACAAGTATCATATACATTTTTTTTGGGTCATTTTATTGTAACTCGTAGATTTTTTGAAGCTATCGTATTTTGTCGCATTGAAGGTAAATTTTTTGTTGTAACGGATGTTGCGCACAGCGGAAATGCGTGTAGCGGGAATGCGAGACTACAAAATGCGCGCGCATCAATTACAATGTTAAAAATTTATTCACTTGAAATTAGTGTTCCATTTGTTCATGTAATATAAATAATATACTGTCGAGTACTGTTGAATCGAGTGATGATCAATTGAAAAACTGACGAATTATTGGTTATTGAATTGATATTATAATTGTTTACCGAATTAAATGGATTTCAATTGTCCATGTTTTTGCAAAAACTACGTAATTGTCAGATATTCGTTTTCAAAACAAAAAAGTAACCCATAAAAAACAAGTTTTTATTATACTCCCTTTCTTTGTAAAATATAACAACAATTAAAGATGAATTAAAACATGTCACATAACACTAAACTTACTTAGTAATTTAATATATTTCTAAAATGTCAGATGTTTTGAGCTTTGATAAGACACTTCATGCTTTGAAGATTAAATTCAAAAAACATTTGTCAGTCAATTTAGATTTTCGACATTCGTAGTAAAGTACCTATTATGCATACCGACGAAGTAATTCAAATTTATAAAATATTCTGCAACGTTATCGGGCCGCCGTTGCTAATCAAACTTTTCTAATGATTCCAATTTGAAAAAACCAAAAAAAATTCTAAAAATCAGGAATTATACCATAATTATTAATTTTATTTAACGAAAATTTGATAGATCTTCTTGATCGTCGCCACGAGTCTACTTGTCAAGTTTCAGCTCGATTGGATCACGGGAAAAGGGTCAAAATCGATCCAAAGTTTTTGTTGACGGCAAGCCGGCAAGCAAGCAGACGCCACGAGTTAATATAAAGGGAGTAAAAAAACACATTAACACATTCAACATTCAATATGGCTGTCGAGGTTGTAATGTTTCGAAACTTTTGAATACGTTTTGGAATTTTTTTTGAAAATGCACACGTTCTTACTCCCTTTCTTTTAACTCGTAGCGTCTGCTTGCATGCTTATCTGACGAAAAAACTTGATCGATTTTTAACCCTTTTCCCGTGATCAAATCGACCAGAAACTTTGCAGGCAGGCTCGTGGCGACGATAAAAATGATCTAACAAATTTTCGTTTCGAAAAAATTAATAATTATACTATAATTTTGGATTTTTAGAATTTTTTTTTTTCAAATTGGAATCATTATATGTGAGTAATTAGCTCATCGCGTGTATAGACACAAAACTTGATTCAAAGCGAAAGGGAGTATTGTAAAAATTTGGTTTTTATGGGTTAGTTTTATTAATTCGTCGCATCATAGATGCTGCGGCGATAAATATCTTCGTCCTTAGACGTCGATACAAAGACATTTTTCTCTTATTTTAGTTATCATAAACCAATAGTTAGATTTGTACCACTTCTAGAATAATTATTAATTATATAACTTTATTAAAGTGTTATCAATTATATTTTTCATCTCCATAGATCGTATTAATATATACTTTTAAATAATATGTAAATATCAAATATCACAATCACGCCAAAGAAATATAACTTCTACCGCGCGTACATGAGTACACGCTTCTCCATTTTGTTGTTTACATATAAAAAATACCGAATAATTATTCCTATGAATGTACGACTTGAATTCAAATTAAATTTAGAAATAACTTAAATTAGTTTCTCTCAAAAGTTATATCCAAAGCACATTTCGTTCTTTGTACGGCAAACCGACTACACTTCAGTCATTGTACCGAATAATATGAATGGTTTGTTTAATTTCTTTGATTGTACTGCTGCTGTAAGTAAATTAAAGATACAAGCCGCCGCGATATCCAACGCCAGCCGAAAATGTTTAACGCATCGTCTCGGCCCGTTAATTGTGAAGAACACGCCCGAAGAGCAAAGTTTCCCCGAGCTCTCCCTCTCAATTACGCTCTTGAATGGGACATGTAGTGTCACGACCTCTCTAGAACTCGCCCGTCTCTCAATTCTCTCAATTTGGTTAAGGATAATTTAATCAAATTCTTAATTTGTAAAATCACTTAAGAAAACCCCGGTCTTGGGAAAACATTCGTGTTTCGGTATGGAGGAATTTAGGGCTGTGTGATTTTATGTAATGTTATCATTGGATCAGAATGAAGAATCGCTTTAACATGTTGCCCAAATTTCATGCTCAAACTACTTAAATATTTGCGGTGTTACTTTATTTTACGGCCTCGCTCTGATTTTCTTTAAAAAAAGTATCCTGGCGTAGTTGAGTGCCCTGAAGTCAAAACTGAAATCAAAATTTGGGGGTCGTAAGTATTTAAAAAGTTATCACATTTTAAAGTTTGAAAACTTTCCGTACGTTTTGACAGGTGTATTTAACCATTTTATCTATACGACACGTGAACTATAGACAATTATTCAATGATTAAAATACTTATCCATAGATACGTGTAAAAATTTAAAGGAAAAGGCTATATTGTCTCTATTCTATGGAGAAGGCTGATTTGGGGGTTGTAAGTATTTAAAAAGTTATTACACTTGGAAGTTTGAAAATTTTCCACGTTTTGACAGGTGTATTTAGCCATTTTATCTGTACGACACGCGAACTATAGACAATTATTCAATGATTAAAATACTTACTATAGATACGTGTAAAAGTTCAAAGGAAAAAGCTGATTTGTGAAACTAACTAAGAAAATAATTGCGATATTAAAATTGGAATTACTCGTTAAATATTTGCGTGCATTTATAGTTTATGACATTTTTTGGAATCAAGACACTCAATTATTCTGGAAAATGTGTTAATATTAAAAATAGCCAGACCCACATTGTGCACACTACACCCGTCAAAACGTAAGGAAAATTTTCAAACTTTAAAGTGTAATAACTTTTTAAATACTTACGACCCCCAAATTTTGATTTCAGTTTGGACATCAGGGCACTCAATTACGCCAGGACACTTTTTTTTTGAAAAAATCAAAACGAGGCCATAAAATAAAGTTTAGCCATATTTGCATTAATTTGATATCAAAGAATATGTGTTTCGACATTGATTAGGCGCGAACATCGAATATAACGAGAAATATAGTAATCGGAAAGAATTACACATAATCAACGGTTTTACAGTACTCTACAATTTTCACACTGAAATTGGAAGTCTAGGATGATCCACACGAATCTTGTGACGACTATAATGTTATCGAAACATCGAGAAAGACATTCACCTATAAAAAACGAGAGCATCGCGCTGCGCGGGACAGTTCTTGCGATGTTGTTGCCAACTAACCATAGAATCGAACCGTACGGCGTACGTTGCTAGCGCGTGAGTGATACCAGGATAATAAATCAAGGAAATACTACGGTGAGAAGTTTTCCTACATGCGAATATTGAATGGAATTTTCTAGAAAGTGATCGATGCGATAAAAACAGCGCTATAAAAATTGTACTTCGGACGAGTGATTAGATGTAATTAGTACAAAATAAAAAATTGGATAGTTTATGAAATATTCTAGAAAATTTGGCAGAAGAAATATAACACACGTGTGAAATAAGGTGTGCATATTAAACATATATACAACTTCTAACAAAATAATAATATTCCAGAAACATTTAGTGACCGTAAATTTAAGAACTGGACTCAAGTAAAGTTTGTGTTCAGTGATTTTTTGGAGAAACTAATAAAAATATGAATGTTTTGACCAAAGCTATACGGTAGATTGAGAGGGTATGTATTTTTTTTTTGTTTTTTTTTATATAAGTACATAAATCTAATGAGTTTAGTATATTGATAATTTGATACAGTTATTATAATTTATATCGTCGTTTTCGATTTCACTCAAAATTTACCGTCACGGTGTCGCTATCGTTGCTTGCGCTCCTCCACACGTGTTAAAACATTATATTTGAATACCCACTAGGACAGTGTTTCCCAAACTATGGGTCGCGACCCACCGGTGGGTCGCGAGCGGATATTAGGTGGGTCGCAGTCACAACACCGCGCAACACGTCTCGTCCAGGTCATGTCGCATTTATTATAGAAAAGTAGTGTCTGCAATTTTCATTCATTTAACAGAGTTGAAAAATAACTTTAACGCCTACTTCGAAGAAGAGATGAAAAAGTTCAACAGGATAAATTGGATCTAAAATCCTTTTCAAGACAACATACCGACTGAAATGTTAACAACAGCAAGTGAAGACCTTATTGATTTATCAGAAAATACGTCCCTGAAAAATACTAATTGCAAGCAATTAGCAAATTTCTGTCTTTCAGTTGCTGACACTTATCCTTGCTTGTCTGACGAAGTCATGAAATTTCTCCTCCCCTTCACTACCTCATATCTATGTGAAGTGAAATTTTCAGCCGTGGTTTCTATTAAGACTAAATACATAAATAAATTGAACGTATCGAATTTACTGCGATTAAAAATGACTAAAATTGAAGCCAACGCTAATGCTGTTATGACAAGAAAGAGACAACAAATTCATCCTTCCCATCAAAATATCACATATTAACATTTTACGTAATTAAAAATTTCGATTATATTTAGAGGTTTCCTTTTTTTCTTAATTAAACAGTCTTTCGTATGGTTACAATATGAATAGGGAAAATGTGAAAAAAAAATTTTTTTTGGTGGGTCCCGGTCCTGGGAACCTCTGCAATAGGATATTAGAGTATCCAAAAATGTCGTCTGTATTGGTTACAACCATATTTTTCATTGTAAGTTATTTTAGAGCTTACATTTCGTGATTGCCCTCCTTCGAGATTGTAGACATTCGAACTGCCGTAGTTATTAAGGACACTTTCTTTTGCTTTGAGTTAATACACGAACTTCCTCGGCCGGAAGTGTTCGCCATTCCTGTCAACCTTTCGCTTGTTTTCGCCGCTCACCTCCGGCGCCTTTTGTGTTTCCCCCGAAAGCGTTTCCGCTCAACAGCGCACCAACTTTTCCCGACAGACTTGCCAAAAATCTTGAAACTAGTAACCAGATAATAGAGAAAACGATGCACTGAAAACATAAATAAGTCTTGCCACAGCTTAAAGTTTTAGGTATCGATTTATCGGCATTAATTACGAAAAAAAAACACTTCATCATATATACTACCTGAATCTAGAAGTACTAGAAGCACAACATCGGGAAATGTTTTAGTGCCGAAAATGAAGACAAAATTTGGCCAACGCTTTTTCATGTTCTGTGCTCCAAGAATCTACAATATCTGATATTAAAGGGTTAAAAGTGAAAGATTAATTTAAACAGAAGTCAACAAAGTGGTTACTAAATGTAGGTAGACTTGAAAACGAAAGCAATGTGTCAAATGTGACAGCTTAGATTCCATTGTAAATCGTTTATGTGACTATTATAATTCAAATACCTTTTCTAAATATGATTTGATTTTTTTTCTCTAAGTGATGTGGATTATATGTAATATGTTTTGATTTTTTCTCTATCTGAAATGAATTTGTTAAGTGCACCTTATAATTAATTATTACACGCTTACTATACACTAATTATTAACTAAATTTCAAAAACATTACATGTAGTTGCTTTAGAACAGAATAGTCTAGTTAAACAACTACCTTTACCTTTTCTATGTAATAAATAATTTAGAATAAATAAAATGAATTAAAGTCAATCAATCGGTAACAGGATTCACAGTTGGTTTCTTGATCATTTTGAATATATGAGCATCTAACTTAGGGCCGGTTTTATAAGCTTGGTTTAAAAACAGATTATATGATTGGTGGAAAATGCAAAAATTTATACATAAAACTTAACTTTTACAAACCAAGTCAATAAAACCGACTCTTACATTTTTTGGGTCGCAATCCTAGGATTGGTTTGCAACAAGCACTCGCCCTCTCCACTCCTCTCTGTCACCCGCCAGCTTGTTCATTTCTTGGTAGATGCTACAGCTTAATTATTATTGTAAGAGCCGTTATTAATCGTAGCTTAATAACGACTCTTACTAGTGGTGGGCAAAAAAAATATCCTCGTTAATTCGAAATTACACTTAATTCGAAATTTTTAAAATTTTTGCAGGCCTAAACAGTCAATATAATAGTTGCTTATCCCTGTTTTTTAGAAACGCCTTTTTAAATATATTTTTTATATTTTCACATATAATATTTTTACATATTTTCACATTACATAATTCGAAAATTTTGCATAATAATACGTTTTTGAGATTTTTTTTAAG
The DNA here is from genome assembly GCA_016648135.1 of Agrypnia vestita. Lineage (NCBI taxonomy): Eukaryota > Metazoa > Arthropoda > Insecta > Trichoptera > Phryganeidae > Agrypnia > Agrypnia vestita. Next base: position 70,683 of record JADDOH010004197.1, read on the forward strand.
AAATGCGTAAATATGTAAAATAAAATTACCTACTAAAATGCTGAAAAGACATTACAATTGAGTTTATACGTACCGGATTGGATTTCATTAAAAATTTTACTAGGTTATTATTTTCCACTGTGACAAACTCTCCTCTCCTTGAGAACTAGTTTACATAAGGAAAGCGGTGAAATAATAAAGCACCTTTAATTAATAACCAAATCAATTTTCTATACAGCCCTTTGCTTAATTCAACTTTCACAAAAGATTTGGTAACACCCACTTTAGACCCCGCCCCCTCTCACTCTCTCCCGTTAGATTCCTGATTGTTCTGTAGGCTAGTTAGTGCATGCCTCTGACAAGATTAACACGCATGTGATAAATATCGGTGCAAGTTAACAATACTATGGTAGTGTGGGTCCTGACGAAGAGACGGGTACGTCTCGAAAACGGTAGACCTTGGATTTGTAGAAATCTGGTTTTTACTCCCTTTATATTAACTGGTGGCGTCTGCTTGCTTGCCGTCAACAAAAACTTTGGATCGATTTTTGACCCTTTTCCCATGATCCAATCGAGCTGAAACTTGGCAAGCAGACTCGTGGCAACGATCAAAAAGAACTATAAAATTTTCGTTAAAAAATATTAATAATTATAGTATAATTTCGGATTTTTAAGAATTTTATTGGTTTTTTCAAATTGGAATCATTAGAATAGTTTGATTAGCCACGGCGCGGCGGCCTGATAACGTCGCGGAATATTTTCTAAATTTGAATTACTCCGTCGGTATAATAGGTACATCACTACGAATTTCGAAAATTTACAAAACAATTGGTTCACAGATGACAGCAAAATTGGGTTTTTTGTGAAAAAATCAAATAATAATTTATTTCTTTTAGATTTCTGCTTAGTTTTGAAGAATTCTACATTACTCAAATCTGATTCTGACTAAATCATTTGACGCTGGAAATTCATAAGGTACGATATTGATGATAATTGAATCTATCAAAATATTGTCATCTCAAAACATCTGACATTTTAGAAATATATTAAATTTCTGTAAGTTTAGTGTTATGTTATATGTTTTAGTTCGTCTTTAATTATTGTTATATTTTATAAAGAAGGGAAGTATAGTAAAAACTTGGTTTTTATGGGTTACTTTTTTACTAAGTTAACTATCATTCTGTTTTATACACTGTGGAGTTCACAAAAAAGCTGCGATGAATATAGAGCGGCGTGTGTCTGCTTTCATTTGCAATATATATAATGCCGGGTAAGGTGAAAAATACGAGCAACTTCCATAAAACCGTTGGCAAGATTGCATTATTAACACCCACATTGGACCGCGTCCGCTCTCACTCTCTCCCGTTAGATTCCTGATTGTTCTGTAGGCTAGTTAGTGCATGCCTCTGACAAGATTAGCACGCGTGTGATAAATATTGGTGAAAGTTTACCAATAATATGGTAGTGTTGGTCCTGACGAAGAGAAAACGGTAGACCTTAAATCTAGTATTTACTAAGTTAACTATCATTCTGTTTTATACACTGCGGAGTTCACAAAAAAGCTGCGATGAATATAGAGCGGCGTGTGTCTGCTTTCATTTGCAATATATATAATGCCGGGTAAGGTGAAAAATACGAGCAACTTCCATAAAACCGTTGGCAAGATTGCATTATTAACACCCACATTGGACCGCGTCCGCTCTCACTCTCTCCCGTTAGATTCCTGATTGTTCTGTAGGCTAGTTAGTGCATGCCTCTGACAAGATTAACACGCGTGTGATAAATATTGGCGAAAGTTTACCAATACTATGGTAGTGTTGGTCCTGACGAAGAGAAAACGGTAGACCTTAAATCTAGTATTTACTAAGTTAACTATCATTCTGTTTTATACTCTGTGGAGTACACAAAAAAGCTGCAATGAATATAGAGCGCCGTGTATCTGCTTTCATTTGCAATATTTTGAAACGCGTGGCACGGCAGACCGTATACTGAGAATAACGGCAATATATACAATGCCGGGTAAGGTGAAAAATATGAGCAGCTTCCATAAAACCGTTGGCAAGATTCCCGCCATTATTTAGCCGCGCTGGAACGTGGATTAAAATATGGCCGCGGCCTGATTGAGCATTCTCCCCGCGATGAGGATTCCGGTCGCCTCGCGCTGCGCGACACACGTTAAGCTGTATTTTTATGAAGAAAAATTGTCGCGAGATAAAAGATAATACAGTTGTCAGGTGGCAGCCGCGTCGCGGCGAGCAGCGCCGCCGGCGGTGATTTATGGAACCGATATATTATTTCCAGTTAGTCCCGCCGCGAGACGGCTATATCCGTTATGGTTTTTAATAAACGCGGCGAGTGAATAATGAATCCTCGGAGCTCGCCCGGTGATTGGAAGGAGCACCGTACGTATTCGCCAATTGTATCGAAACAGACATCACTATGTTTACATAGAAGCGGTTTGGGCAGCTGTCCTGTGCATAAGCGTCGAATTAAATCGCAGGGGAAGAAAGATTTGTTTAGATTTACATAAAATTTGTTGCAACCCAGGTTGGTTTTTCCGTAAAATTTTCCGATGCTTTTTGGGATAACTTCATCTATATATTTTTAGAAATTTTTTCCCATCACGAGAATTTGTCGTACATACAATATGTATTGTGCTGTAGGTAGACCACAATCAAAAGACCATTCCCTAGCTTTGTCCGGTAAGAAGAAAGCGGAGGGAAAGTTGTCTAGCGTGCCTTATTACAAGCCTCAATATGATATTCCAAATAAATATATATTTTTTAATTTAAAAATGGTTACTTACTTACTATAAAAACTTATTTTGTGTTCATTTTTTGCATCGTAACAACACACATATTTTTTGCGCAAATTTTGTTGAATGCGGTCTAGCTATAACGATATACTTGCAGATAACCTATCACCATTAAAAAAGTCACTCCCATAACAATCATTTTCTTAATATTCACACACATTAGTACACATAATATGATTTACTTAATAATGTTAATTTTCTTGGCAATAATCTGAACCCCTATCATACGTATGTAGTACCTATCAATTCTTTTTTAACGATAATTTGTAACAAAACACATCTTTAAATTTGCTATGTTCATTTTTCTATGTTTTAATTGACATTGAACTAAAATATTAAAAATTTTTAAATACTTTAAAAAGTTCTAATACAGAGTATCTTATAAAAAAGCTTAAAGTCAATGTTTTCACTTTATTAAAGAAAAAAATTGAAATCGTACTAATTTTGAAAATGGAATAAGAACAGTTATCAAACCAATTATGAAAACGACATGAGATCAGCTATTGGATAGGAAGTTACGGACAGTCATTCGAAATTATTATTATTGGGAATATATGTATTGTCACGAATTATTTTTAAGCTTTTACAAGTTAACAAAGTCACTGGAAGCAAGCTTTAGCTGGATTCTTGACTTGAATTCATTGTCGATTGCACGGATTTACACTGGCTATTTTTTCGCCCATTTCTATGACTTTTGCTAGCTGTCAATATGACTGACTGAGGAACAATAGCGTTGCCGTTTGTAAAGGCAATATTAATTGTCGAATTTTCTTTAGCGTTCTAGTGGTTTCTAGACTTTTCCAAAACGTCTAGATTGTTCGAAAACCTTAGATTATGTGCAGTTATTCTAAATTTGAGAAACTCATGACAATATTCTAAAATATTAAATATCTAAGACATACGATCTTCGATCATGTTAGATTTGAAAAGGGTTTGAGTTCATCACAAATTGATGTTTTAGTTAAGCTTCAGACTCATCTCATCTGTGTCTCATTCAGTGGGTTTGGATCATTAGAATTTAGTAATTATAATGGCAAATAAAATCATTAATTACAATGGACTACTTGTAACCCGTCAAAAATGACGTTTTTTTTTATATGCCGGTTCCTAAAGAATATGTATTTACTTATTTATCAAAACGACTGTGTCAAAAATTTTTTTTTTACATTTTCTTTCCCGGCAGTTAATGGTACTATTGTAAAACCTGGCGATTTTGTGTAAAACAAAACGCAGTACTGTTCTTTCATGACAATATCACTCTAGCGACAGCATAATTAAATAATTATATTATACATAAAATAGATATCAAAATAAAATGAGAAAAATACCAGGTACCCTGGCCACCATATCGGAGATGGCATTGATATCGGAAAAAATGTTTATAAAGCCAGTGTACATAAAGAAAAAATATTTTATAAAATATTAGCTGGTCGTACCCGGCGTTGCACGGGTTAAGGATTAAGTAAAAAAATAAATTTGTGAGGGAAAACAAAGGGTCCGCTGTTCTCTAAAAAACAATGTTTCTATCTAATGTTAACATAAGTTATTGTAACATAACTGTAATACTTAGATATATGTTATCGCAGACTTTTTTGTTGATATTAATGTCCTCTATAAAACTGTAGTACATTACTTTGCTCTATTTGCAATAATTTCCGCAGCGTACGCAATATAAGTTTTTTTTTCGTAATTTTTTCACACGTTGGGTTACATTATCGAAGTTTACATACGGATCCCTAACATTTTTGAAAATATTCTATAGCCTGTGTTCATCAGGGATAATGTAGGATTCTGAATGTGAAATAATTTTTCAAATCGGTCCAGTAGTTTCGGAGCCTATTCAATTCAAACACACAATCAAATCTTTTCTCTTTATAATATTAGTATAGATCTTGTGTGCCCTATAATCGGTTTTTATAGGAACAAATGGTTCGCGTCTTTGATAAGTCCTATATGACTGAATTCTTAACGGGACACGCACTTGCGGTGGTGGCAACATTGCTATCAATGTCGCCTTCGGTTTGCTGGCCTGGAGTTCAAGTTCCATCTCCGGCCGTTTGATTCAATTTTTTTAGCCGTGATTTCGAACTAAATAACGGACGTTACATGAAGTTACGGGGACAGAGAGACAGATAGATGAACAGAAGGAAGAAATTATTATAATTGGAATCTACTTTTTACATTTACATTTAGTTTAATTTTTGTTATTGTCGTTTGGCTAACATTATTTCCAACGCCTTTCTGTTCTATATATTCCTATTCTATATTCTATTCTATTCTATTCTATCTATTCCTGGCAGAGCTGACAATCTGGGAAAATTGATATTTATCTAATCCGTTGGCAAAGCTTACCACAAACGGGCATTAGGAAGGATAATACCTAATACGACACCGACAGGGTAGGATTAGGATCTAGGGCCCGGGTCTCGCAAGGGCCCGAATGAAAATACTGTATTTAATATGTTGTCAAATGTCATTTCATAGTTTTAATTAATATATTCTCTCTGCGACTGAGCCTCAGAATTTTCTAGCAAAAAATAAGTAATGTTCTATTATTAATATTTTAAATATTTAAAGCATTAACTTTGTGGTTAGACATTAAAACAGAGTGTTAGTTAAATTTGTATAAACCCGTCTCTTCGTCAGGATCAACACTACAATACCATGTTCACAACACTATACACCACAACCATAGTATTGTTGACTTTTCACCAATATTTATCACACGCGTGTTAATATTGTCAAGGACAAGCATGCACTGACTGGCCTACAGAACTATCAGGAATCTACGAGGGAGAGTGATGTAAGTAATGCTCTCTTACAAAATCTGTAAAAACTGGAGATATATTGATAATATGACGGCTATATAAGGTATTCTCTGTGAAAAGTAAACTTATAAATGTGTATTGCATCCATTTGAAATAAATGAAATATTTATTTAAATGGAATATTTCCAATATTACATATTTACATCTTTCATACTAACTTTATAACACTAAATAAATAGGTCCCATCTAGGTTGCCTTTGAATATTATAACGATGTTGTTATACTGAGAATAAGGACGTATATTACCAAACTGTCGCTAGGCAATGTTGTACGGCATGGCGGTCGTGAAAAAGCATGAAACGTGACAGATGTGTATCATCGCCAGAACGGGACATTACGGATTTAATATCGTGTTTAAAACATTTTAAAAACCTGCCGGATTTGATATGCTTTGCTTCAATTGGGTAAGTCAAATTATTTTTTGAAAAGATCACTTCTCGTTTAAATGCCTTGTTTTCTATTAATTTAAATTACAAAATACCAATTGATTCCGAACAACGTTCAATTGCATTTCTCATGAGAACATATTTCGATTAATGTTGAACATCTGCAAATATCGGATGCTGTATTCATACGCTGGGAAGTTCGACGCCCGATCTCTCAATACTGGAATTACCAATAGCGAATAACAACTAAGTATTTACCACAAACATGTTCCCCAATATCTGAAATATCTGGCGAGGCGAGATAATACCCTGGGGAGGGTAGCTGTGGTCGGCATCGTGGAAGGACTCGAAGGAAAGGGAGGATCAGTCGACCGCTGGTCCTAAGCCCGCCAAGTTATGACCGCAACAGGCTCGTCACTTGTATCAGAGCTGAGAACCGTTGGATGCTTAGGGATCGAGGAATTTTCATAAAAGCGTCAATTTACGTGTCTATTAAATTCTCATCCCATATTCAAAAGAAACCGTTGAGTATTTGTATGTCCTGTATCCAGGACTGGATTGAGAGAAACAGAGCGAAAACAAAATATTGAGTGCAGTTCCCTCGATACTCCCTTTCCCATTGAATCAGGTTTCGTGCCTACTACGCCTCGGGGTCATTACTCATTTATATTAATTCCTAATTTGAAGAAATCCAAAATTATATTATGATTATTTTAAAAAATTTAAACAAAATATGTTAGATCATTTCTATCGTCGCCACGAGTCTGTCTGCAAAGTTTCAGCTCGATTGGATCACGGGAAAAGGGTTAAAAATCAATCCAAAGTTTTCCGGCAGACAACAAACCGCAGAGGCTACGAGTTAAAAGGAAGGGAGTAAAAAAGGCATTTTTTACCCATTATTACGATATGCGAAAAGGACATTGGATTGAGTAAATAATGAACGCAGTAAGAAATAATTTAATGATGGTCCCAAAATGGTGAATAAATCTTAAAAAGTATTTTAAGGTAACTGAGTCATGTCAAAGTTAATCGTGAGTATAATTAACACCCTGTATCCATCCACAATCATGCCTCAGCTGAATCATCGCACACATACCACGCGCCACACAAGAAGATGCCTTTGGAAGGGTGGTCATTTTCTCCCAACACATCTATACACACACTAATCCGGCAAATACTTATATATAAATGGAAATATTCCATTTAAATAAATATTTCATTTATTTCAAATGGAGCAGATGCGTGCGAAAAAATTTGATTTCTAACAATTTTTAAGATATATGTAATTCTTTTACTTAATATTCATCTTGTCAAAATTTAAGTATACAATTTTATCCCCAATAGTTACAATTTCGAATGTCTATCCGTAACCGCAACTAGAATTCAATGGCTGATTTCATTCCGTTTTCAAAATAAGTATGATTTCAAAATTGTTATTAAAAATAAAACGAAAACAATATTTAGAAATTTGAGTGATTAACATTGTGGAAATTCATTCATTGTATGAATAAAACACAACGTTGTTTACTTCACACAATGACAATTTTAATTAAAAATTAAAACGTTTTCGATGCTTACTGCATCATCTTCAGTAATAGACTAGAAGACATTTGATCTACTACATGGGGTGGGGTAGGTAGTCGGGAGCGGGGGAATGAGAGAGGTAGGCGAAAAGTGAATGTGGTTGCTGGGCGGAGCTAGTATGGATAGAAGGGGGGATTTTAAAGGTGGTGTTTGTATGTTGAGTGCATTATCATTATTTAGATTAATTTCTATTTTTTATAAAATGTCGGTTCCACTACATTTAAGAACTGTGCGGTAATGTGTTCCAGAGTCTAGTGGAAGGTCCTGGAGGTTTCGATATTATTGTCGTCGTTGACATATTACGAGGGATTTTCTACGTAATCTCTTTTGTTCGTTACAATATTGTAAACGCACGCTCTCGAATGTTCGAAATAAATCAGAGTACCTTTAACCTGCCGTGAGTATCTTACTTGCTTGCCACACGTTACACTACGCCCCTACATACATCGCGACTAGAGCCTACAATCCGAATATTCGAATATTCGAACCTCGAATATATTTGCCTGCTTTTAAGTATTGGTTATTCCAATACTTTAAAAAGTATTCGCTCATATTTATATAATAAGATTTTTAATATTTTTGTAAACGAAACAAAAGTTTACGAACCCTAGAAGTCATATTTTTTTCTCCAGAAGTACCGCTATCGGCTCCATGGAAGTCGAACATCAAAGATGTAAACGCCGTAAATTATCGGACATCTTTGCATTTGCCCTTTTTTTAAAGTCTTATGCTTATCTTTATTGTTTTATGATAATAAGCACTTACGGTTAACGCACTTTGTTTTGTCAACGATGGCACTGTATAGTAAATTTAGTAAAGTACTTTATTATACTGTGACGATGGAGTCGGCTTTTACATAAATACTTGAGCCGATAAACAAGAAGTTATATACAAAGTAATTAAAAAAAAACTTGCACGTGGGGTGTGAGATATGAAGTAATATATACATATCTAAAATTTTGTCAGTTATCGAGAGAATACTGACTCGTCTGCATCTAATTTTTTATTGTTTTTATATATACATATTTACAAAATGGAAATATTTTTTTTGTGTTATATTTTAAATTTGTATTTCTAAATTCAACATTATTTTTTGTGTTTTTTTATAACATATATTTTTAAAAATTAAAATAAATAAATTCTCTACAATTATAATGTTTTTTTTTTAATATATATAATGTTTATCTCTATTTATCATCCGAAGTAAATTATTTGATTCGAATATTCGAATATATTATCATTAACTATTCGATATTCGAATAGTTGGAATCACGAATATTTGGAGGTTCACGAATAATTCTAACGTATTTTGAGGAGGGCAAAGCTTGTTTTGGCTATACGGCCATTGAATGAGGAGTCTCAAACATTGTAGAGATGCATTATTTTAATAAATCAGAAAGCTCTTTGCACAAATATTCCGGATAGCGAAAGAGTGAATTCTTTCCCGGTTCTAATTTCGCGATGGCGCCAATTTTGTGAAAACCAATTCTACTTTTCCAATAACTTGTTCAAATATTCCAATAACTTCTGGAGATGTTCCACAGACAGACAGACGTGTCGAAAGGTACCCCGCGTCCGCATTGCCACAACTTTAATACGTTTTTACATAATTTGTTAAGTTTAACAAAACAAAATATTATTTCCCATAATTTTGATTGCTTGCATTCCGGAATTAATGCATCGTGTAATTGTGAAAAAATTGAATTAGTTAATGAATACGTATATCTTGGTATTACCATAGATACATTTTTCAAATGGGATATTCAGGTAAATAAGGTATTTAAGAGGTTGAGAACTGTATTGGGATGTATGCACAAGATTAAATACTATGTTCTGATACAGACTATGAAAACTATATATCAATCTTTAGCGGAATCGGTAATAAGGTATGGAATAACTAGCTGGGGTCTAACTTGCAAAATTAATATTAGAAAAATCCAAAATATTCAAAATTCGGCAATAAAATAAATAAATAAAGAAAGTGCTACTAAAGATATACAGGAAGTCTTCAAAAAACAAGGCTCTATGCCAATTAATGCTATCTTGTGGTACAAACTAATTACACGATATCATGAAGATGGGATATATAAGCATAGATTGATTCATAAACATAGTACCAGATTTACGGTTAAAGAAGGACTACGAATATCGAAGGTCATAAATAAATATGGACAAAGAACATTAAAATATGTCATACCAAAAATATTAAATAAAATCCCATGTCGTATCAAAATGGATATTAATAAAAAAGGGCAAAATACAGAATTAATGAATATGTTACTAAATAAAAGAGGCTTATTTTGATTTTGATAATTTTTGTATTGTTTCTTGTATTGTTGCATTGTATTGTTGATTTATATTTGAGTTTATAAGATCTATTGTAATTAATTAATATGAATGTATTTCTGGTAACTACAATTTATTTATATATTTATATATTTATATTGATGCACCTACAGACAAATATCAATGTGATGTTTTGTGGGTCTGAGATGTAAAAAAAAATAAATAAGAAAAAATGATAAATAAATGAAAAAAAAACATAATAGTTGATAGCATAAGAACAGAATCACATCAAATTATGGTGGTCTGCAATAGTTTAATGAACTATAATATTTTTATATATATGTTCTGAGAACACAAGCACTAGATTCTGTCCATAGAGAGATAGTTATTAATATAGGTTAATTCTAGAAGTCTTACAGAGAGAAAGGTATTTATATGAGAAACGTATATGGATGTGTTTATAGGGTGGCCGAGGGCTATGACTTATATTATGAGATGGTATTTTTTAAAAATATAGAGGTGCCATTGCCAACCACCAGATCACTAATCAACGTCATCACCACAACACCAATAAGCTACTCAAATGTTTATTTAATATTAAACCTAGTATAATGTTGACTTAAAATTTATGCAGGAATTTACTTGTTAGGTATTTGACTACTTTTTAATTTTTTTTTATGTTATTGTAATGGAATTCGATTTGAATTTACTTGTTAGGTATTGTGTACTAAGACTTTTAAATCCCGCGTATTATCTAAGTATAATAAAGGAAGAATTGTTTACTTTCAGAAATTTTCAGTGCAACTTCATTCTTCTTTTTTTTTGTTTATTTCTATTTAATTTAAATATAAATTTTTGACTGGACTGTGCCTGTCTCACTAGAAATATCAAAACGTAGTATGTAGATATATAGTAAAATAATTATTTGTAGTTGATGAAGTATTGTATATTAAAGTAACATAATAAAGTAATTAAAGTAACACAATAAAAATGAAATAAAATGATAAAAACATTACAAAAATTGAAAAAAGTTTTTTTTTTACAAAGTTTTTATCATTTTATTTAAGTTGTATTGAAGCAAATGAATTTTTCATAATCGATATAAGTTACTGTAATGATAGTTCAACTTTTTGAAAAAAATAAGTCAGAAATATGAAAAAAAAATGCAAAATTTGATATTGCATATCTCCATAATTATTGATATTTAGTCATGGTTGCTTGAACATTTTAGACCAGTAGTCGATTCTTAACAAAGTACTTTCAGGGTTTGCATTAATTGCGTGACATGTTGTATATGAGGTTATAGTGTGTGTTAGTGTGTTTGAGTAAGTGTGTCTATTTTATCTCTCCCCTTGTTTCGGATCCACTGTTTTATTTTGTATTTTATGTTAGGATTGTAAATTGTGGATAGCCCGGATTGCTTTAACTCATCAAGCATGCAATTTAGTAATTTGGGTTCAAAATAGTTATAGCTACTTTGTCCATACGTAGTATGCAACCTTGGGATTTGTAGATTGAGTTTATTTGACCGTGTGGTAATTATTGTTTGAGTTGGTTTAAACTGTGTATTTTTGTGTTTGTATGTGTATTTAAGAGTAGTATTCGCATAAATTTGTTTTATATCGAATACATCGAATTTGTTGAATATTTCATCTGTCCTTGTTAAGATTGAGGCTTTGAGGATTACTTTGGATTGAGTGCACTCATAGTTGATTAACTTTAATTTAATAAATAAAGATTAGTTAACTTAATCAATACTGTAAAGTTATAAATGTTAAAAGTTCAAAAGTATTTTTAGAAGTACTACATTACAGACTTCAGAGTTCGGCAATACATTATTAGCAAGTTATCTAAAAACTAACCATATTTTACGACTGCCTATGATTTATTTTGACAGCTTATAAAAACTGTCTGGAATGAGGCATTTTAAGTTTTTATTCACTACGGTACGACATAGTAATCCAAGTATTTGGGAAATATTTTTCTTATCGCTCTGAAAAAACTAATTTTTCTATTCAGAATATTTTGAGTTTGTTCAAATTTTTCAAGAAAAAAGTACTGGATTTTATCCCAGGGGGACATTATTAATTAAAATACTTATATATTATATATATCTCATAGGGACGAAATTATATTTTTTTATCAAAAAGTTGGTATGGAAGTATTTTTTTGGGTGTTCATAGGGCTTACGATCTTTCCTACGGCTGGCTTTAGTGATTATTTTTATTTTATTTTTATTTTCTTATTTTTATTTTCATTTATTGGTTTTCTTACAGCCATATAATTAATCAATCTTGAAAAAAAAACAATAACTGATGTACAGAGTTTTGGGCCAATTACAAGAAAACACATATATACAATCGATAAAAAAATAAGAAAAAACATGTCCAATAGTGAGTTTGTGTGAGTGTGTGTATTTGTGTGTTTATTTATTTTAAAACAATCTTAAAAATTTTCCACTGAATTTAAAAATTTACTTTAACATACATTAATAGCGAATGGAGAGGGTGGAGGGGAATGTGGGACGGGAGTAGAAGGGAAGATATAATGTACAAATTAGTTTGGGTGCGGTAGTGTAGATATTGTTTGTTTTATGTTTCTTATTGTTGCGTTGAAAATGTCAATGTGGTGATAGTTTGTGTTAAATGAATTTGTGGATCTGTACATAAAGGAGTTTTGTTTTGAGTTGGTCAATTACTTTACACAATGTAACTTTCACCATTTCCACTCATGATAGAATATCACATCCGTAAGATTTACAACCCGTTTCACATGTGTGTTGTAATTTATCACTAGCGCCACCAGCGTCCGAAGCTTTTTCATTCCCGTAATCAAATACTGATGTCACTAATGAGGTATCTATATTTTTTGATATAATTTCGTATCTATGAGACATAATATATCTTGATTTTACTAACTAATAATCGAGATATATTACAGAGGTCTCACATAGATGAAGCTATTTTTATGAGAAAGCAGGTATGGAGGTTTTTTGGGTGTTTATAGGGCTTCTCATACAATTAGCTTCGTCTCTGTACAAATCTTCGCCTCTATAACATATTGTCGCGAGAGTTTAAAAACAATGATTACTACGCATTATAAAAGTCTCTCGAATAGTCCACATTAATTTAGAATCAAATACTATTCTCGAAGAAACCGTAAACACTAGAAATATGTGAAACTGAATAGAAACAGGTCGAACATTCGCGAACCGACATTTAAGTATAAAAGCGATGACAAGCACGCGGGGTAGAGTTGCTGTGACGTTAAAGTTAAATTACACAGAAAACGAAAGCGGCGACTTAGTGTGGCTAGCCGAATACCAGCGACAATAATTAAGAGAGTACCTTGAAGCGTTTGGAAATTTTTGAGTTTTAATTTAATTAAAATTTTAAAATTGAAAGATTTATTTAGTTACCAAAGTCACTGGAAATGAATTTATTTGAAGCACTATCCGACTGAAATTCACACAATTTCGCACTAATCACTTTATTCAATTTTTAGAATATTTGCACATCTGCGCTTGCATTAATTTACTATTAATCACTCGGTAGGTACTCTTTTGATGTATTTCGCTAGCCACACTGAATCGCCGCTTCGCTTGTTTTCTTTGAAATCGCTGTATAACCGCCACACGAAACAAAACTGTTGCGTGTAACGGTTATGTTGCCCTTTAAGTAGGAAACGACATTTCGCGAACTTTCGGATACGATCGAGTGACTACTTAACCTTTCTAATTTATTGTTAAATATCCAAATTACTGTATAATCATCTATTACCTGCAAGTTTTTGCGTTTCTATAGTCGCGTGATTGTATGTACGCAAAAAGTAAATAAAAAAATAAAATAAAGAAAACACAATAATATTATTGTGCTATGTTGTGCTGAAAACTGGCAGACGGTAACCCCGAGGACAATGAGTGCCAATCTCCCACGGTTCTGACAACTTTAGCTTGGAGGGTGGAAATAAAAACATGGTACAAAAACACGGCCAAAGTCACGCATTTTAAATTGGTGTAAGTGGTGTACGTGATGGAGAGGGTGCACAGGGGCAGATGACATCCCCCGTCGCGCCCTCCCTCTGGCCTGTGGTGCTCACCGCCCCCTTGGATCATTCACGCATCAATTGTTCAACGGTCACCGATAGGGTAGTTTTTATAAATAACTACCCCACGTACCTGGTGCTGCAAGCGTAGAAAATTTTTACGCGACGAAGCACTGGGAGCCATCTAAAAATTTCACCCCCCCTAGAATCACTCTCCTGCAGTGTTTACATCCTTAAAATCGATTCAATGTGCATATTAAATTTTTTGACAGTCACAAAAATAGACCACACTTCATGGGCTTACATCTCAGAAAGTATTTATTATTAGAAAACTAAATTAAAATTGATTTTACGAAAATCGTAAAGTAAATTGTAGATTTTCTCATTAGTGACATTAGCGACATCTGTGCGGATTTAGGGGAATGAAAATGGCTTTGTACAGGCCGCATGGAAAGGTTGTTACAATGCATATATGAAGTGTGGCATGTAATTCAAATACATTTATTTATTTTATTTATTACACGGCTTAATAGCCTTTTACAACAGGTTTATACATAATTAAAATACAACAAACGATTAAATGTAAAAGAAAAATAAAGGGTATAAATGTAAAAAAGTATATATACATAGTTTAAACATAATGAGGTTAGACATATATGTAAAAAAAGTATAAAGTAGTGATCTCAGAAATTTTTACTCACCGATAATATAGCAATATTAAATGTGAAAAGCCAGGTATATATAAAAAATTTAAGACATTATATAAAAATTTAATATTTTGAAAAGAAATGATCATAAAATGATTTTTTAAATTTTGAGAGGTAGATTTAAAATGTCGACATATGTAGGTAGTTCATTGCCCAGCTTACAACTTCCAAAAATTAGTAGGCATGGTATATTCTATCATGGGTGGAAATGGCGAATGTTACATTGTGTAAAGTGATCACTTAAGCCAACCATACGATAGGTCATAAGTCCTATGTACACCCAAAAGACTTCTATACCTACTTTCCCATAAAAAACTACAGTTTCGTCTCTGTCATCTATAATATACATAAATTAAAATTTTTAATGCACAAAAACTGAGCTATTTTGTCACTTCTACGTATAGATTGTCGAGAAGAGCAGTTATTTTCATCATGTAATTACAAAGTTTGGTGTAAATTTAAAAAATCATGTAGTACTGTAAAGTAACTGTCATTTCTATCAATAAGTATTCATAATTTTATTTAATCAGAAAATCTACTTCTGAACATGGATCGATACGTATGATATTAGGAGGAATTGTTGATGCAACCACAGAAAGTAGAAATAACCAAGACCTAAGTGTTCTTATTTGGAGTAAAAGTATATTTTATAATCCGGAAAATAATACGCAAAAAAATTACGAGTCAGTAATCTGGAAATTGCAATAAAAGACTCACTTGGAATTATAAACTATTATAGGTATATTCTATAAAATTATGGCAAAAAAATATAAAACTCTAAAAGTATAAACACAGATGACATGTGAGGGAATACTGGATAAAGGAAAAATATGAAAGTAAAGAGTATCGATCCTGTAATACAAGCTTTCAAAAAAAATTATATTTGGTTCTATTTCTGTAGATTGCTAAAATGCAATACTAGATGATTTCTTCTCCCTTATCCAAGACGTATACCAAATGAGTTTTTAAAAGACGTTATATCAGTCACAGCTTGAACAAGAGAAATTAATTATTGTAATTAATATAAATTAACTTTGTTTAAACCACTTATTTATTGAAAAAAATCAACATGTTTCGAAGCCAATCTTCATCAGGAAAACAAAAATAATATTTAAAAATCGAGTATAAATCAAAATATTAAAAAGTTATATATGGAAAATGATAATATAAAGTACCTAATTAACATGAAAATAAATTTAAAAGATAACTATTTGCAAAAAGGACCTGATTATTTATAATATTCAATTTACTATTTACACTCTTTCTTATTTCCAAAATTTCTAATTTATCAAATTGTGATTCTGTATAATTTGTATGTAAAATTTGTAAATCCTTATTAATATCAAAAGAATGACCCGTAGCCAAAAGATGGTTAGCAAATTCAGAATAATTATTACTATTTAAACACCTTTAGTGTTCCTTAATTCTAATTTCAAAATTTCTACACGTTTTTCCTATATAAAAATAATCACAATCATTGATGAAGAAGCCATTGGCTTCGAAACATGTTGATTTTTTTCAATAAATAAGTGGTTTAAACAAAGTTAATTTATATTAATTATAATTATGTTACCACAAAATAAATTTGCTACATTTGAAGAAGAAGTTAATTATTGTATTCCCATATATTTTAGTCCCAAATAGTCCCGCTCCAGCTAATATCACAGAGCGGCCAGCATAACTAACATTTAAAATGAACTTGGATTTAAAATGTTAATTAACTAGATAGTACTTACGCATGGTTCACTATTAGCTATAATTTATACAAAATTTGCATAAGCGATTATTGAACATGTGAATGTTACTAAACGCGCGATAATTAGATATACAAGTCAACACTAAATGTCTTTGCAGTTTGTTTTAATATAATTTCACATTAGATCAACATCTACCCTCGAAATTTGCTTAAATTTATGCGAGAGGAAAAAATCCTTATGTCAAAATATAATTTGCTAATGGTTAAGAACCTGTAGGCAATCCTTTGTATTTCAATCACGTACTTCTTAAAGATATCGTTGCTCTGATGGGCCTATGTTATCCACCGTGAAGAGATACCCCCAGTAAATCTTTTACTGTACCTCTCATCATTGAACTCATCTCGCTATGCATCTATTATTACATGGACAGAAATGGGACATCATGTTATATGCATACATAATAATATTACATAAAACATTACTTAAACATATAATAGACACATTTAAGAAGAATTAAATATTAATTTAGGCACACAGGATGCGATTGACAAACTAACATCCATTATTTACCAGTATTACAACATTTATTCTCGACAGTGGCAAAAATGTTTGATTTGTAAGTATATTTGACATTATGTAAGGCTTATCCCACACCCAATTCTTTACATGATTAAAGGGAAAAAGTACTTTCAAGGTTACAAAGCTTGCAAGACCGAAGTCGAAGAATTAGAGTAAGAAATATACTAAGCGACTCATTAAGTACTTATTATTCCATATTCCAATCCATTCCACAGGGTATTCCACAGGGAACAGAAATAGGTCCCATTTTATTTTTTATAAATGTTATTGAAATTTTAAAGTTACCTTTAGATGGAGAACTTATATAATACGCTGAAGATACTGCCCTTATTGTATAAAGAGAATCTCGGTACGACGTATGTGAGTTCAAAATCAAACTATGATGTTAATCTGCCGAAAGCTTGACTTGGTATATTATTGATAAATTTGGCGTTACGTTGCAAAGATTATTCACGATTGTCATTAAATTGGATGAAAACATAAACTATGTTACATCACCTAACGATGAGAGATTCTGATATGCTCGAAACTTATAGTAAAATATTAATTATTAAAGTACTTCTGGTTTGTGTCTTCTGGGGTATTATGCCGTGTTATTACGACCTTCCTGGCCGACGTTGTTTCGGATCCCATTGCAGGGTTCATCACATCAGCCCTGATGATGGACCCATCATCGGCATGATATCCCAGAAGACAAAAACCAGAAGATTCTGAGTGGCCGTGAAAACCTAAGAACATTATTAAAGTACGTGGTATTAAAAAAAATATAATTAAACTCTTGCAGAGGTAACATGTTTATGTTTTTACCTAGTTTAATGATAACACAAAAAAACTGTCCATATCCCATTATATAGTTATTTAACCAAAAAGGATTGACCTGACGATATTAGTATCCATGAAAAAAAAATCAATTGAGTGGAAGCAGTTTTCGAATATATTCTCAGTATACGCCGTTAGATGTCGCATTATTATAGAAAGTGGTAAGTGGGGCGTAATGCGATAAGCGTTAGCGTAAGTAATAAGCGATAATGTAATGAGATTTTACTACGCCTGTGTCAAGGGTCACTAGATAGCGCTAAATATCGCGCAATAAGTTACCATTCGGAGACGTGCTGGAGATCGGGGTGATAGGTGAACTGAGAGAGGTCCCCTCGAGACGACTTGAGGCTAATTACCTTCCAGCCTCGGTCCAGAGCAGGCGGACTTCCTGGGCCATCGCGGGATTTTTGGTCGAATCACATCTGACTTCGAACATTTACTACAGAAAACATGACAAATATTTGGTAGTTTTTTTATATGTAACACCTTTTCTCTCGCTTTCCTGCAATCTGTGGCAGTGATTTCGTGAAAAAGGATGGAAATTCGTAACAGGAAATAAGACGCGCGCAAATTCATTTAACCAATAGTGCGCGCGGGGCACGCGCGATGGACAAAAAATCATCGTTTATAAACAAATCAATGTCCAGCAAGTGCCATCACAGCGAAGACGCAGACTACCAGCCAATGCTTCTGATTTTGTATATATGTTGCTAGGCTGGTGTCAAGCGTGTGAATGTTGTAACTCTGATATATCTTCGAAACTATCCAATAAATACTTATTTTTTTTTTACATTGATGTAAACAATAACTGCCCTTAATGATTTAAATTTTCAAATTTTATGTAATTTATGTGATTAATTTTATATATTTATTCAAAGTCTTCATAGAATATGTTTGGTGGCACACTACCGTCATCTATGAAAATAAATAATATATAATTGACCAAATACATTTCTAAACAAAATGCGTATGTATACGGTACCTACCTAGTGCGACAAAATTCAATAATAAATAAATGCCCATACATTTTCCTTACTTGTATTTACTAATTAATAAATATATAGGTATGAGCTTTTTAAAATTTAGTTTAAATGCTTTGCATGTCAAATGTTACACATCCTTTGCGACTACTGTAAGGCTCACTCGTTTTTTTTGTAATTGCATGATTTATTACCCTATTTACTGTAAAATTTATGAGACAAGTTACTTATATGGAATCAATCATCTGTCATATGTTTTTGATGCTGTCTTTAAAAATCCCTCAGTTTGTTTAAGAGTTGCATACCACGCATTACGGTGCGCAAATTCATCACATCCATTCTGAATTTTGGGACATGGACTAATGCATGACATCGATTATTAGTAAAAGTTATTTGGCACGAAATGGCTGTTTAAAATTTTTTAATTTTTCCTCACATCGAGATTAGTACATTTTTAAGCAAATCTAGTTTCATGAAAAATATACTCCCACGGCGTGGGAAAGTGTTACAAAAGTGATGATATCTTACACACTCTGTCTGTACACAATATTAAATTCAAACAAGACTGACTTCAATACGGCACGTACCAAGCGCTAGTTATTTCGTATAAATGTGCCCAGACGATGGAATAATATTCGGCACTTTAATTCTTACAAGATCGCATTTTTTCAAAGGGGGCAAAGCGTGAAAAAGGATTTTTTGGATCTCTAAGAAAATTGGAAAAAAGAAGGAGAATTCAAAGATAATATTTTACAAGGAGACGTAAATGAAAGGTCGCCAATTGCAAAGGGCAAACGGCATCTCCGACAAGTACCTAAATTTTATTTTGTCAGTCTGTATTAAAAGAATTAAATTGTCAAAAGATCGTCATGGACAAAAGATTGTCAATTATCGTTTGAATATGTAATGTTAATAACTAAAATTGAACTGAAATGAAAGAAAAAGAATTGATTTATTAAAATATATCATCATTCTCAACTTATTTCTATACACTGCAACAGATAGGCCTCTCCAAGTGTCTCCCACTTTTCACTGTCCATTGTTATTTGCTGTCATGTATTGTTGTAGAATTGATGATTTGGTCAGTCCAATAGGTTATAGGAGAGTTTGTCGGCCTCTTTATTCACCAGGTGTTAGAGCTCCATCTTGCGGATGGCGAATTATTTATGGAGTCGTAGGAGGGCGCCACTTAGCTTGCTTTGAAAATTATTTAATGTAATCAGGATCAATAAAGGTCTGAAAGGAGAAATTTACCTTTTTTGTGACTCATTTTTACCAATGTGTGACCAAAGGGAATAATCTCCCTCTAAATCTGATCTGATAAAAGGATCGAATTTGAATTCATTTTGTGTGAAAGTGTGGCAAAAAGAATTATAATACTACTCGTCAGATCCGAGGATCATCATCATTAAGGAGAACCACTCACTCATTGGTAGCGACTCAGATCAGATCCCTACAGTGATAAAACACCAGGGTACCACTAGATGGCTGCATTCCTCCTGCGACTGTCCATACTACCAGCGATGTGACCTGCTTACTGCAATTTTAGTGTCTTTCCGCACTTAATTTTACTAACTACTGTTCTTTTATCTGCATGTTTATTTTGTTTTCTCATCTTTTCACACCTCTTAAAGTTAATGTGATTAAAACTCTCGAGATTATTTTGTAAAAATAAGTTATGATCACTAGAAATAAGAATTAATCGAATACTTCAGAAGCCGTCAGAAATGTTGCAGATTGGAACAGATGGTGTCGTATAAAGTTGGTTGTATCATAGCAACTACGAATGTTCTCTTAAGAGAATAACAAAGGGGAGGAGAAAAGAACAGCGGAGAAATAAAAATAATAAAAATTAATAGTCATTAATTCACCGGTAGACGTGTGTGAGAGCAAACCTTTTACTTTTCTCACACCATCGCTTCGCCAATTCTGTTAAATTTTTTCACAATCTGCGAACCTTTGTAAGACCACAATGCTTTTTGGTGATTGGTATCATGAATACTAATGTAAAGCACAGAAAAAAGGCTTTGTCTTAAAAGGCTTTTATACTCGGCCATTCTTTCAAAAGGTTTAATTACGAGTAATGTTTCCGCTTCAATCTGTGCTCGCGTTACACAACACGGAGGGCGTATT
This sequence comes from Agrypnia vestita, assembly GCA_016648135.1. Taxonomy (NCBI): domain Eukaryota; kingdom Metazoa; phylum Arthropoda; class Insecta; order Trichoptera; family Phryganeidae; genus Agrypnia; species Agrypnia vestita. The sequence goes on from JADDOH010004197.1 coordinate 91,520, forward strand.
GGCAGAGTAATTGAAGCCAATGTAATATACACTATAGACAGTTCGAGACACGACGGATCTTTCCCCGTGATGGATGTGGTTTCAGTAATTAATTAATTCACCTTGAATCCCAAAATTGGTTCAATAAATTATTTTAAACAATATTGTCTTGAAATCGTGGTGGTGGGGTTTGTGTAAAACTCTTTGTTATGTAAGTAATAGGTTTTATTTTTATAATTAACAAAAGTTATTGATGACTAAAACTCGTTAAGTTGATACTCAATCAATAATCACTTGATAAATCGTTCAATCACAGAGAAAGCGTTTTGTCAAAGCAGAAACCTACTCACTCGGATGCCTGCCTGTAGTAGATGGAATAAAGAATGGAGCGCTGAGGTGGTTTGGTCATGTGAAACGTATGAATGAGGGAAGGATGGTTAAGCAAATATATGAGGCAAGTGTTGAAGGCAGCAGGCCTGGCACGATCAGATACTATAAGTATTTGAGGATGGCCCTGTTAAAAGCCTCAACAACCGTAGAACTTGTTGAGAAGATGTATGAATGTGGCTTAAGCAAAAGTGGTGTGCCATGATAGAAGAGTGTGGCGTTCAATCTTCTTTGCCTACCATTGCGGGGAAACGGCGTGATGATTAGTTAGTTTAGTTACTTATTTGTGTGCTATCCATAGACTAATGTTGGTGATTAATTGGGCTATTCGGACTTTGCTTACAGCTGCCAGGACTGGAGAATCTCTCTGAAGAGATGTCCGGTCGAATCGTTGCGAAGATTTTTAGCCATTAGGTTGCTTTTTTATCTTTATGGTGGGTGATTTACGATTGTTATTGAATACCTTTAATTCTTTGACTCTCATGATTTGGTCTCAACTTAAACCTCTGATTTATTTTATTTTTTTGTCTATATTGTTAAGTTATTGTTGCTATATTTTAATACATATCATGTTAATTCCAAGGAACCTTGTACGATGGTCTATATACTATTTAATATTCATGTGTAACCTGATTTTTATGGTACATTAAAGTATGACATTCGAAGAATATTGTGTAAAATTTTCAAGAAGTAATATTAAAAAATACGGCAATGGCAGCAATTATTCGGACGTGTCTCGGGAAAAAAGTAGAATTGCGGTGTCCATCATAACTTGGTGCTGGATCATTTGAAATCAAAAAATTAAAGAACATTCGTTAAAAAATAAAAATTATTAACAAATTTGAAAAAAAGTCTCCAGCGTTACCTCGTAAAATATGCACAGAAATAGTGTTCAAAATTTCAAGAGGATCGGTGCAGTAATTTTGAAGTTATGATGGACACCGACTTTGAAAAGGTGAGATGTGGGGAAAACGCTTTAAAGTTTTGCACACTGTAAAATTCAAAATAAAACTCGACACTTATTTTATACTTACACATAATCGTCGATGCCATGCTCACACACCAAAAAGCTTTCATCATCAGCATCTTTTTGTCCGTGTCAACGCAAAACTCTTCCAATACAATAGCACGTCCGGTAGTTCTCGGGTGAGCGCGTCTCTTAGCTGCCCGAGCAGGTATAGAAGATCAGTCTGAGCATCGCTCAAATGTTCATAATTTCGTCAATTTTGCTCTGATTGACTTAAAATTTTGACACAATATTCTTGCGATGTTATACATTCATTTAAAAAATTAAAAATAAAATGCAAAAAAAAGAAGTTAAAAACCTTACCCCCCCCTTAAGTTACGCAGTCAGGAGATGCAGCATTCCTACATTTCTTTTCCCGATTATTTTCGTATGACTGATGAGTTGGTTATGACTGTACTTAGGTTCTCTCATAATATATCTGATATACTCAAGCCTTCCTTTCTTGATGGTCCGCAAAACCGGCCGTTCGGACGGCGTTTTATCTGCTTGAGCTATTGGGTACACTTCCTCAGGGGTGTGGGTACAAATGACGAGTAATCCTAGGTGGCAAGCTGGACAAGCGTCTACAGCAGCGCCTTGTGGTATCGCGACCAACCCCGGATTCTGCTGCTGGGTCCCCAGACCAGGTCCTCCGTGGGTTGCTGTCCTCTCGTCGCTACTGGAGAAACCACAGATTCCTCTACTGGGTCCCCAGACTAGATCATCTGTTAGTTACGTTTTGCAAGCCAGCTAGCGAAGGCCAAAGGCTCGGACAGATCAATAAAGATCTCTATACGATGTCTGTATTTGTACTGTATTCACAACAGCGCAGAACATACCAAAGCATTTGTCTTCTGAAGTATTTAAACTTATTTATTTTTATTTTTAGTATAGAGATAAAATCAGAAATGAAGAAATAAGATGCCGAACAAAAGTTTCCGATATTATGGACCGTACTGCGAAACTAAAATGACAGTGGGCTGGACATACGGCTCGACAGGAGGATACTAGATGGGCACCCAGAATCCTACAGTGGAGGCCCTGGAGGAAAAATAGAAGCGTCGGAAGACCTCCCAAAAGGTGGTCTGACGACATTGTCCAGCAAGCAGGAAATGGGGATGCAAAGGGGGAGAAACAGAGATGAGTGGAAGAAAATGGAAGAGGCCTACACCCAGCAGTGGAAGGAAAAAGGCTAAGGAAGTAATGTAATTGCGGCTCTGGCCCAAATATCCACGAGCAAGCGCGCCGAGGGCATCGGTGGGAAGGGAAAAAAACAATTTTTTTCTGATACTACAGGAAGTCATTTCATTCGAAAACGAATTATTCCTTTTTATTAAGGTTTTGAAAGGAAATGAAATAGTTTCACTTTCCGAGCCAAGAAAATAATTCTTCTGTTGACAAACTCTTTTTCAAAACAAACATTTTAAATATAAGGGAAACATTTCTCAGTAGGTTTCAGGAATTTAAAAACAGCAGAGCTACCTTAGCATTCGTCAAAACCCTCTTACAGATTTAAAAACAAGAAAATATGGAGCTCTAAATTTGAACGTCCTTTGTGTTGATTTGGAAATACTGGAGAAGAACAAATGTGAGCTTACTTCACAACACAAGTCTGCTTTGAAAGACCTGGAGAAGGGAGATATGATCATGTTCAATAGTTTCTTGATTCTTATGATCAGCTGAAAAATCTCGCGTTTGCTGTTCTTTCCCTTTTCGGTTCCACATATTTATGCGAACGATCTTTTTCAAGCATGAACTTCATCAAGAGTAAACTGAGAGGTCGTCTTATTGATGAGAACCTGGAATCGTGCTTAAAATTAAGAATAACAACACACAAACCTGACTTACTCAAACTTTCCAAGGGGATGCGAGAACATTGTTCGCATTAAGTGTTTGAGAGTCATCGTCATGATTCAAACTTATGGATTTCTTAATTATCTACATATTATTTTTTTTCAATGGATAAAATATTTATTAAGTATGAAATCAAGTTTTATTCAGTGTACCTCTAATTTAATGAAGTGCTAAAATTATAATAAAGGTTTACTAAATCAATAAATAGGTTTTTATTTATTTTTATTTTTTTAATTTTTTTATTATTTATTAGAGACACTAACAGGATAATGGGTACATGACACTCAGATAATAAACATTATAGTAAAGACTATGCCCATTATCCCAATTACAAGTGTCTTCGGCACGCTCTAGTAACATGTATTTTTGTAATTAATTATATTTCACATGTACATTTATGTATATTATATATTTGTGTTTGAGTGTAGTGCGATTAGTATTTAATGGATCTATAGGTTCATGTCGTCGTTTAGAAAGCGTAGGTCGTAGGTTTGGTCGTAGCGTAGGTCGTAGGTTTGGTCGTAGCGTAGGTCGTAGGTTTGGCTCTCAAATTTTTTTAATCGTCTTCATGTACATATTTGGCTCTTTGGCTAATAAGATTACCGACCACTGCATTACGAGAAAGGATACTGTCGAACAGGACATGAAGACAAGTACCAGAATAGAATCTGCGGTTTTTGGTGAAATATAGCCAAGTTAATTCATGGACCTTCATGGACCAGCTCCGGCGACTAATCTCCACTAAACGGGCCGGCACGCAGCGGGTTTAACTGAGATGGGCTAACCGGATAATATTTATTTTAAACATTTCACGCTCTGGCTGTACAAATGTTGGTTTAATTAAAACTGCCCTCCGTTACGCGCGGCATTATATTAACCGTAAATATTACAACAAAACGAGTTAAAATTATTTATTTTATCGCCCGAGTGCTGGTAACGACGCGTCTCGCACATTTGTTTAGCAACAAGCGTTTAGTACCGACATCTATCCTACACTGTGTGACTGCGAATTGTCGGATATTTTGGCTAAGTTAACAGATATGAGATTACCATAAACAACTAGATCGTGTTGGTGACAGTGAGATTCAAACACTGCCCATTTGTGGAAACTAAAGGTTTTTTCAAAAATACAACCAAAAAAATTCGTGCATGTATTCATGTATGCGCGATAGAAGTTTGCATTCATGTGCATGAATGTGCGTTGTACGTTGGTTTTAAGCCTATGAAATCATTATTTAAAGTTTTTGCTTAAGAATATACTTTGTGTCTGCGAATAAGTCTATGCCAAGGGAATTCTCACATTGCAAGAATAAGTTTATGATTCTACTGATAACCGAGTTTTTTGCGGCCTGAGTTTTATAGTTTTTGGGTCGGAAAAGAGTTGTATGTCGTGAATGACGGGTTGGTATATACATGACAATAACTCAGGACAGTCCACATTATTATTCAATATATTACGAAGAAATTTAGTATATTGTCAAATATATGTACAAAATCGTCAGCGTGTATTTTGACAATCGTAAATTGTTTTTTAATCGTTTATCACTCCAATATTACGCGGAATATTTACGATTTGTTTACTATTACGTCATTCTTGTAGAATGTTTTAGAACAGATAAAGAATAGATAAATAAACCATTGAACGCTGGATGCGATGAAAATATTATAAACAGAAAAATATTATATATAGAAATCTCGAGCGAATTATGAATATGAATATGAATATAATACGCCTTTTATTTTTTTAATCACACTCTTCCAAAATTATTACGGATCCCGGGACTCGACATAAGCATTCCCGGGACTCGATGCATCGAAAACACCATGAAATCCATTCCCGGGTCAAAAATCCTAATGACTACACTCCCGAATAACAGTTGCTTTTTTAATTTTTTTATTAGAGACACTATAGAACAATGGATACATGACACTAAGAATAAAATATTATAAATCGAGATTGACCATTATCCCAATTACAAGTGTCTTCGGCATGCTCTAGCAACATGAATATGTAAATTATATATTTAGTGTTTGAATGTAGTGTGTAAATAAATAATTGATTTAATGGTTCTATGGGTTCAGATCATTGTTTAGAAAATGGATGTTGTGTATGAGTGACTTTTAAACTATGATAGGATGATAGTTGTGAATAATATGTTTTGAGTTTGTTATCGTTTTTGATTATGTTGCGATACAATTTAAAAAAAAACGCCTAATAATCAAGTAATAATATAATATTCCCTTATTTATTAGAATAAATAGTATAGAAGGCTAACAAAAATGAAGCTTTTTAAGTATTTATAGGGTGGCCCAGGGAATTATGACCTGTGTAATCAGTAATTATGTTCTCAGAACGTACATAAAAAAATGTTTTCAACAATATTTCTCTACTTAAAATGATTGAAGAGTCCTCAGGTATCGATCGCTTCAAATAAGCCACTGATTGAGAGTAAGACGAAAAAGAAAAAGAAGAAGATTATTTTATTTATTTATTTATTTATTTTATTGTTTATTTACAGTTTTGTTAATATAAGTTACTAATAACTGCCACACTAGGTAAGAACCTGTTCTGTGGCAGTTATTCTCATATGGTATTTATGTAATATTAACAAATGACAGTTAAAGAAAGTATAAACGTAAGAATGAAAGTAGATCAATAATAATAAAGTAAATCGTAGGAATACTTAAATCTAAAAGAAAAGAAAATATACATACAAAATTAAGATAAGAATTTAAGTAGTTCCAAAAGAAATATTATGTTAAAGTATACTTTAAATTATATAAATCAATTTTTGCCAATCAAGAGGTCAAGATTGGATCACTTCTTCAGCATACCTTCTACCTGATATTTTTATAAACTTAGTAATACTATGTTTAAAAGGTTTGTGTAGAGTTATTTCTTTAGTTTCATTAGGTAACTTGTTAAAAACAAGCGGAGCAGTGAAATTAAATTGTCTAAGAATGTTCTTAGGTTTTCACGGCCACTCAGAATCTTCAAGTTTGTGTTTACTGGGGTATTATGCCGTGTTGTTACGACCTTTCGGGCTTTGGAGTAGGTACCAAAAACTGTCTTAAGACAGTTTTTGGTACCAACTCCAAAATTAAGGATATGTTGAGATCAGCGAAAGATCGAGATCGTTTAGAAACAGACGAAACAGAAATAGACTCGATTGTCAAGACTGCGATAAAGTATACGTGGGGCAAACGGCGCGTACCATTTCCAAAAGGGTCAACGAGCACAAACGGGCATGCAAACTCGGTCATCCAGAAAAATCAGCACTGGCTGAGCATTTTCTGGATACCGGCCATCATTTTGCATTCGAACCGAAAATCCTTGGAAAGCCTAAGAGTCACCAAGCGCGTCTTATCAAGGAAGCACTAGAAATCTACAAGCATCCGATAAACATTAATAGAGATGATGGTCTCAAATTAAAAACATCTTGGTATCCGGCGCTTCAAAGTCATTCTCGTCGCAGACTCCGCAGAGATAGTGATCAGACAACAGATGAATCATACACACAACACAATACAACACATCATGACTTCGGCACGGTATTGCAAGCCGATACTTAACCACAACACCAACATTCAAGACAACACATCAGCCCTGATGATGGACCCTGCAATGGGATCCGAAACGTCGGCCCGAAAGGTCGTAACAACACGGCATAATACCCCAGTAAACACAAACTTGAAAATTAGATTGTCTTTGCCCAAAAGACGTTATCCTCGAAATTAAGTGTATTCGCCAGCCATGTAACCCGTGTTTGTCGTGTACGATTAAAATTTAACGTGATTCCGGATATTGCGCTTGCGCTGTGTTATATTCCCTCCAATGTCGTTTATATTTAATTCTACTTGTCGCTGTAATTTATCCGCTGTAATTTGAAAGTTGATTCATGGCAGTGGCGGCGCGATATTATGGGGATTTTGGTCGCGGGCCGTAGCAAATCTGTTGCCGCCGCGCTGTGATGGATGATAAATGTTATTTAATACCCGAAATGGCCGTCTTGAATTGCTAGTTTCCCAATGAAACGGCCATTAACGACAGGCCAAATAATTTAAATAGAAAATGCTGTACAGCGCTTGTATAAATATAAAGCTCGCGACGTATTTTCATGGCAATCAAATTAATTCCACTAAATCTGCGCATCCTTTTTGGGATTAGGGCCGGTCTTTTGTGGGAGGGTTTATTTGCGCTGGGCCGTGTACACATGTAGGCTGAAAAGGACATCATTATCCCTCATGGAAAATTGAAGGATTGAGAATAAAAAACGATAAAACGATGACTCGTTAACAAAAAAGGAAATCAAAATAAAATACGACTATAAAACCTTTTATCTAAGATTGAAATTATCTTAATTATAAGGCGGAAAGTTTGTTCGTGCAAAGCAGCATGAGCTCTATTGTGTATATGTATTGTGATATTTACGATGCTTATTTTGAATGGAATTTCTAGATCAATGCGACTATTTTCAGCTCGCATCGTTATATCTATCATAAAATATGAAAATTGAAACATTCAATTATTTGTCCAATACAAATTCAATAAAAGAAAAAAATTATATAATATTTGTTCCGTAGTTTTCATCAAGAAAAAATATTGAGAAAAAAGGCAGTTGATATTTTTTTATTTATTTATTTAAAAAAATCCTTGCTTAAAATACATATTTCATATGGTGTAGTTATTTTTGTGAATTTCTCAACTTTGCAGTATAAGAGTAGCTTGTTAGTATGCAATTGAATTTTAATACTCAAAAGTATACAACATGTTACATATTGTTACAGATACGTAACAATATTTAATATCATAGATTTATTTATAGGGTAATTCTAGTACAGCGTCTAATATTAAAGCACTCATCACAATTTTCAAGTTGGTTTTGTATTTGTGTATTGGTGTAAGAAGACCTATTTTGGTTTTTGTTTTATTAAAGTGCATTATATTTGTTTCTTGATATTTATGTAACGATGATAAATTGTCTTTTGTTTCTACTCCTTTTCTAGAATCTGAAAACAGAAAAGATTTAAATCTTTGGTTTCATTTATTGCAAATTGTAGGTTCTTCTCCATTCAATTCTTTATTGAATCTGAGTTTACAAAACAAGAGTATTGATGATGTATCAGGTGTGATTTTTTTCTCATAATATTGTTGCTGTGATATTTGCTAGATTAACACTTTTTGAAAGAAAATGATAAAATGTGTATACAAGATTATGATGGCGGTGCGTGCTATGATGTTGGTCGCATCAAAAGTAATGAGAGAGATATTATAAGAATTATGATAATATTCCAGACACAATCAAATCATTTATGGATAATATTCGAGCTATCAATTGGTAAAATAATGCCTTAATTATGCAAAAATGCGGTGGTACATTTCGTGAAAAGAATAGCGGTTTGTGTAACAAATGAGTGATATGCGCACTTGGGAATGAAAGAAAATCCGCACCAATGTACAGTACTTGGTACGGCTTAGAACCAGCTGAGCTATCGCCAAGTTGCTAGTCTTTCCAAAATAGCACCTTTTCTGAGAAATGATTGGCTGGATTGGAAGGGTACAAAGGTCGCGCGCTGATACCAACAGGTAGGTCAATCTGTTTGGAAAGAGCTTCTAGTAGTCTTCAATTTCTGGTGAATCTAACGAGTCAGATCACCGCAGCAGCCGAGTCTTTTTCCGCTGGACCGGGTTGGAACTAAACCTAGCTCGTGAGAAGTTCGAGCTGGACCGAGCTTGTGAGAAGCTTAAGTCACTCTGTGTACTGAAGCTCCGAAATGCCGACCTCAGTAAATCTATCTCCGAGACGTCTGGCCATCTGAGAATTCATCGTTCTTGCCATTGAGATTTTTCTGGTAAGAACCTTTGCCGAAACTTTACCGAGATCACTGAGAATCCCACAATAAGGCTATGTTTTGACCGTGCCAGAGACCATAGTGCCTGTGCTTAATATATCGTGCTTTTACTTGTATTTATACCGCTCGTGTACGCTGTGTGTACGTGTGTTTCTTGACTTTTAAATAAATTATTTCTATTATTTCTACGCCTTTATCGCTTTCACAATATCCTTCCTATATTGTATGATCGATGTGTCCGGCTTCAGGCGCTTCGCCAAGTCGAAAGAACTTTCAGAAGACACCGTCTTTCTCGAACCGTCTTTCTCGAAGACAGCTCATGTTTGTTCGGCCGTGCGTTTTGAATATTTCCCGTTGCAGAAGCCGAGTGGTCGCCGCTTCGGCGAAGGACCTTCGAATCGGCCGCCTTATCATTTGGCCCGCATTCGCTGGAAAAGATAGACTTAAGCCATGTATTCACTAGGGGACAAATCGCGAAACATTCCGCGCGGGGTGTCGCATTAACTTCTACGTTCGTGTTTCGGGGACAATGACCCGGTCATTTGACGTGTACACACCGGGACTCGCATATCTTGTCGCGGAAATGTCACCCGATGAGGTTATGTTGACAGCTGCGGTATCTCATTTGGCGAAAACGTAGTTCCCCGCAATTCGAAATGTTTTTTTGGGTCGCAATTTCAAATTAACGAAGTTTTACTGTAGTAAATTGAATATTATTAAAAATAAGGTCCTTTTTGTAAATAATTATTGTTTTCCACACGTCGCGGAAATGTCGCCCTATGAGGTTATGACAGCTTCGTATCTGTTTATGTTAATGACTGTATCGAAACGTAAGAGGAGAAAAAAGAGAAGAATGTGAAATTATTTACTGCAAAAAGAAAGAAGGACGGACATTCTATGCGATCTTCGATCGATACAGCTCGATGAGTTCAAGAAAAATTTCGTTTCCCCACATTGTCATCTTGACAGATACAGCGCGTGCGTATTCACTTGTAAACATACCACGTGGTACTGACGCTCCGCGTAATGTTGCAGTGAGCTCGCTCGGGTACCGTGCGCATGGCAACGTTGCCACGGCACGTAGAAATGCCGCGCTATGTTGTGTGCGACATCGCGGAACAGTGCACGACGTTGCAACGTCACGTAGACTCTATGCCGCGCGTGCTGTTGAGGGACAATTTGTTCCCTAGTGAATACATGGCTTTATGGATAACATCGCTGTGACCCCGGGGCCACGACTGTCACTCGCCGTTAAGATGCGGCGTTCGTGACGTACAAGCAACCTTTTCTAAATATTTTCATTACTAACGGTCGCGCGATTATTATTACTATCCTGACGAGTAGTATTGTATCAATGAATAAGGTGGGTCAGTCGCAGATTCTGGCCGAGCTATCTATTGGTTTGTGAGCCGCAGATCGTATTAAGATGTATTCGCAGTGCATTCTATATCTTGGCAGTGTGTTTCCTTATCTCGATTCTTATCTCGCTTCGAGAGTAGACTTAGTTATACTCCGATGCAAATATTAGCGCAATATACCTATAAGCTAAACAGCACCAATCAGTACCCAGTCGATAGGTAGGTATGTACCGACATACTCTACACCATTACTATAATGTTAGTATTAATTTCTTTGGGGGTAACCCGCGTCAAAATCTGGTCCTCAGAAGGACCATTCGTCAACCGACGTTTCGCCTGAATCACAACAGGCATCTTCAGGTTGTCTTGTTAATAAATTTCCGTCACGAGGGGCAGTGCGTACACGTCCGTTCGTATCGGAAGCTTATTACCAAGTGAGGTCTGGTAAGTCAAAGTCTAAATTTGGGTACTGTGGTCATTATTGGGCTTAATGATTTTTGGGAATTTTGTATTAAATATTGGGTGTTCCCGGCCGTTGCTGGCCTTAATGGCGTTTGTTTGGCTCCTTGTGACGCGCTTTGTACTCGATGTTGCTTCTATTGTGTCGGTGGTTATATTTAATTGATTTTTGCGCGCTAATATATTATTTTTACTAAGAAATCTACTGTTGAATTAAATGCTTTTCCATGCCGTTGGGAGACGTATACCATCATCTCTATTGTTGATAATATTTATTTATATATATAAAAGAAATTAATACTAACATTTCTAACACCCGTGAAAACCTTCATTATAACACATTACTATAATACCTATACCCAGAGGCGTGTAACAAAAAACAAGAAATTTATTTATCACAGTATATCATCCTAAAAGTATATTTGGAAAAAAATCTTAATTAAATATTTATCTGACATTATGAAATATTAAAATCTGGATAATGTGTTAATTAAATGTGATATATGTGATTAAATAATGTGATAGGAATATAACTTCGTATTTCTCTTATTTTTTTTTCTCAAAATAATCCTTACGTTTCATGAGGCATTCCGATGTGGCCATTTGGCGTATTCTGTTTTCCATATTAGGAAATCTGTACTTGGTATTTAAATAAAATATCACTATCATTTTCTTTCAATTGCCTTTTTTGATATTTCATAATAACGGCTGAGTGTATATAATCCTTTATAATTTATAATATTTTACCTATAAACATTACCTTACAATAAATTTTCTCCCCGACACCTTATACACCGTTCTATTTTTGTAATGGCATTTAGTATTTTTCTTTCTAATACGCACATAAATATTTAATTCCTGTTCTACAGCTTAGCGGATCATAATGGCGCGATCGTACATTACAACGTGTATGGCGCGAGTATGAACGAGTTTAAAAGATATTTGCGTATGCAAATGGACTAACGCTTTCGCGCTAAAAAGGTTTCCCACTAACTGTTCCGGCATATTTAAGAGATTTTCGTATTTGCATACTGATTCTGCTTTCACAGGAAATGTAGGAGCGATCCCATTAGAGGACCATCTAATTGCGGGTTCCGAAAATATTGCCGTGACGTGTTTTTTGAGCGGAATAATCATCGCGAACACGCGCGGGACTCGAAGATATATTCATATGGTTTGGAAATCCTTTAAGAGGTTATCTGTTATCTGTGCAGGACTTAGGGGAGATATGCAACGAGGGATGCGAGCCGGGAAAACATAGCAGTCAATGCATATTTTGAAAGTTTTACGTAGCGGTAATACATGCGGGGCTTAAGTATATAAATAAAAAGCGTTTAAAAATTTCTGGCAAATTTAAAACATTTTAACTTTATTAATATTGAATATTTCTTAATTTCCTCATAATCTATATTTATATATATATATAGATATAATTAATATATATCTCTATATTAAGAAAAATAAATGAAATTAAGAGAAACACACAAATATCATACATATCAAATAATAAAACTGAAAAATTAAGTGCTGGAACCTGGATTCGAACCACGGTCTTACGCGGACAATGTGATACCAATTTCACTATCCCAGCCACTTAATAAGTCGTCAATATTTGATAGTTATATGTTTCTCTTTGAATTATTAATTCACTTATTTATATTATTCCATTTTTATTCGGGAAGTAATCGACTGTTTTTACGAGAATATCAAACGAAGCTTTGACTTCTTCTCGCTAGTCGATTTCCGAACAATGGAAGTATTCTTTGCTAAACTGCAAATAGAGTATATATATTATTAAACATACTTTTCATTTATTTAAGGAACGAGTCCCGTAATATTTAATACGAAATAAATAGTGACACATTGTTTTGTTATGGGAAGGCCGCAAATGCTTCAGATTGTTTCAAAATAGGCGCGCCGACTATGTCGGTGAATCTAGAAGCTTCCGGAAAAACTTGCTTTAGAATGTTCTGGAAGGAGATGGTTCTAGAAAATTCTCGAAAGTTCTATGAGGTTCTAAACCGAGTGGCGGAATGTGTCTAGAAGGTTCCTGTACATTCGATAAATTTCTTGAAAGTTCTGGAAGGAGGATGTTCTAGAAGGTCCGCGAAAGTTCTATGACGATCCAGACAGTGTACTAAAAATCTACAGTTAGTATACATTAAAACTTTGCGCCACCTAGGATACTAAAATTTTATTGGCTGTGTTGAATTTGATCTTCTGCTATAGCTGTCTAATTTCTAATTCTTCATTCACTTTCATCACTTATATTCTACTTTCACCTCTCGGGTATTGTTTGATATCTGCATGTCCAGCGATTATTAATCGCCAAATCAAAACTGATCTAATTACATAACAAATTGCTACCTCGTCCCCCCTACTATCCAGATTTGGCTCCACGTAATTTATTTTTGTTTTCAACCATGAAAAAATGGCTAAGTGTTTTGCGACTAACTAGGGAGTATTTACCAAAACAATGGACTATTTTACTGAGTTCGACAAATCATGTTTTTTTGGGTGGCTTAAGAAAGTCGAAATATTACTAGACTAAGTGTCTTAGCCGAAAGGAGACAATGTTGAGAAATATATAATAACAAAAAGATAGCGTTAAAGTGAGTTCTTTCCCTACTACGGATAGTTATCATACGCTCTCGCATGTGACCTGAAGGAAAATAATTAAGCTATTTATTCATTTTTATTTATATAAACATATTTTTTTATTAGAATTTTATCGTGTATATGTAATATACATGTATATATAATATAAAAGTCCCTGCTGAACTCAAAGCCAATAGGGCGAAGGAGCTTAGGAAGGCCGAAACTAAGATGGAGTGACAACGTCCTCAAAGATATCTCTGCCTTAGAGCTTCGAAACTGGAGAGAGCAGGCACTAGACCGAGATGAGTGGAGGAAAATTATTGAGGAGGGCAAGACTCACCAAGGGTTGTAGGGCCAAGAATGATGATGATGATGATGATAATATACATGTTTGTCTTTTTTTGGCTAGTTTGTTTTGAGATCTGTCGATTAATGCTTATATTTTCTTAATTATTATAAATAATGTTCAGTTTATTACTTTTATATAATAACAAAGGTTCTATCTAAGTTATTGATCTAAAGAAATTGCAGCCAATAGTATACATTCTGATATAAATGAATAATAAAAACCCACATTTTCGTGAAAAAACGCTGAAATCTGCTTTTATAGTGAATGTCCAGCCTTAGCGTAGCGATAATGCATGCGGGGCGGAGCGTGGGAATCGGGAGCGCCACCGCGGCTTAAGTATTACTGTCGATCTAGCACGCGGGGAGTATAGATGCCCTTCACGTGTGGTCTTTGTTAAATGTAAATTTCCATTTTATTTTTATTTTTAAGAAAATGGAAATCCATATTATTAAAAAAAAAAACACGAAAAAAGTTATCAAAATCAAAAAAATTAGTGCTCACCCGGCTGGCCGCCTCACTTTAATTACCTGCAAAATTTTTTTTTGAGAGTTATTTGATGTATATAAGTATATTTTTCTTAATTAGTATATCATCCTTCATTATCATTAATTTTAAATAATGAAGTTTGTCATTAAAAATATATTCAGGTCTGGTAACAGGACCTTGAGTAACTATTGCATTTTTTCTTCTGACACAAAAATTTACAAAATATATTCGAATAGTATTTATTACCTAATATCTTATTCAACAACTTGTATTCCGTCTTTCAATGTCTGGTTTACATGGTATTGCCTAGATTTCCAAGTTCTCTAATCCTGGTGCCATAAACACTCGGGTATATTTCCTACATTCATCTCTTTAATTGTATGTTCTACGTGATCAAACCACCATCAAATTCCTCAAAGCCATGTATTCACTAGGGGACAAATTGCCCCTCAACAGCACGCGAGGCATTTCTACGTGCCGTGGCAACGTTGCCATGCGCACGGTACCCGAGCGAGCTCACTGCAATATTACGCGGAGCGTCAGTACCACGTGGTGTGTTTACAAGTGAATACGCATGCGCTGTATCTCTCAAGATGACAATGTGGGGAAACGAAATTGTTCTTGAACTCATCGAGCTGTATCGATCGAAGATCGCATAGAATGTCCGTCCTTCTTTCTCTTTGCAGTAAATAATTTCGCATTCTCCTCTTTTTTCTCCTCTTACATTTCGATAAACTCATTAACATAAACAGAACTCATTAACAGAAGCAGTTGTTATCATAACCTCATAGGGCGACATTTCCGCGACGTGTGGAAAAAATTATTTGCAAAAAGGACCTTGTTTTTAATAATATTCAATTTACTACAGTAAAACCTCGTTAATTTGAAATTGCGACCCAAAAAAACATTTCGAATTGCGCGGAACCCCGTTTTCGCCAAATGAGATACCGCGGCTGTCATTGTAACCTCGGGTGACATTTCCGCGACAAGATATGCGAGTCCCGGTGTGTACACTGTACACGTCAAATGACCGCGTCATTGTCCCCGAAACATGAGCGTAGATGTTGATGCGACATGCCGAGCGGAATGTTTCGCGATTTGTCCCCAAGTGAATACATGGCTTAATCCTATTGAATAGGAAAAATGGTTCACAGGATAATAAATTACAATTGTGCATTATGATTTTCCATTAACTTTCTCATCACATGCCACTTTATTTGTTATAAAGATGATCCGTTATAATACTACATTTCTCATCAGCATCCAAATAAATCAATTGATTATGTCAATGTTTATTGCTAAGCCTATATTTGCTTTGAATAATTTCATTAAGCCAAAGAGCTCTTTCATCTCATTGCGTTGTTTGCCAGAAGGATTTGTCACTGCGAGGCGTAGATTGGATGTGCGTTTTCCGCGCTTCGAGTAACCATTACTCTATTATCAGATTAAACTGTTGAGATGTAAATCAACAGGTTCATATATACACCCTCGTTCACAAATCCAACAGGGGTGCACCGAGGAGATAAATCACATCAGGCGTTTGTATGTTGGATGGTGGAAAACAAAATTTCGAAGCAGTGCAAATGTTTACATTCGTACATCCATTGGATCTCTTATAAAAAAAATAAATAAGATGTACTTAACTAGGTTAAGTAGGTTGAGCTCAAGGTAGGAATTGTCTCCACTGATTATTTCGACTTAACATCAAAATACACATTCCTTTAACTAGAATGTATGAATATATAAGTGAGAATGGACGATTTAATTCGAGAAAGAGGAAAGTAAGTATTTGAAAGAGATGTCGAGAGAAAGGCGACTGCGGGGAATAGGGTGAATGGAACTATGAATCCAATACTAACTATGATACACATTGTAATTCTGGTACCAGCACTGAGAAGTGAAAGTAGACTGAATGCATTGGAAATTAATTCACGAGTAGTATTTGCAAAGCTAAGAAAATCTTCAAAGCTAATATTCTGTGTCTTAAATATTCTAATATTCTTAAATATTCTAATATAATCTAATTACTGTGTCTTAAATATTCTAATATTCTTCAAAGCCAGTTCACCGTTGATTTGGTTGAGATGTGACGTTTACGTGAGTGTCAAATGTTAGAGGTCTGGGGACCGTACCTTGGAAGACTCCAAATCATTGGTGGATTACTTGGGGATTCATTTGATCTGACTATCTGAGGTCTGTTCGGTGAGTGGCTTTTTACCCGTTTAGAACTGTTTGGTCAATCCCGTTTTCTTTTGTTTCTGATACGAGTTGTTCGTGGGAGATACTATCGAGTACTTCCCTCGAATCGATGAAGATACCTTTGCAATTACTTGATTTGTTCAATTTACTTTGGACGATGGTGGATGTTTTGCGGTTGCGTCTTGTGTGCATATTCCCCCAGTGAACCTGAATGGATACTCGTTTGTTGTAGAATTGACTTTTGTGATTGAGTTTAGTCTCTTTTGACTGCTTATTCAAAGATTTTCGATATATAAGATAAATAGTTTTTTACCTAATTCTCATTATTTATTAAATTAGATTACACTACCTATATGATTGTAAATGATTATCCCTCACCACACACAAGAATCATAATTCTTTTTGGTGAGGTATAACACATTAAAAAAACGATTTGTTAGTATTTGCTAAATATCATTGTAATAAAATATTATATGTATTATCAATTAAATAAATAAAGAGAAATAAAATATGCCAAGATCTTTAAAGATTAATAATGCTTACAATCAGTGCGTGCCCCTGGGACATGAAGCCTAACTACATTGTCATACGCAAATTAAAAGTGCACAAAGAGAAATGAAAATGGCTAAGAATATCGCAGAAAGAAAGAAAGAAATTGGCCAAAGAAACGGGGTAAAATTTGTTGTCCAAAAAATGTTCATACATATCTGTCAAAGTCCTGAAAAAGAAACCTGGCATTGGCAGAAGAATTGTTGGCCAACCTCAAGATCATTAAAATATGACTGAAAAAAACTGAAGACAAAGAGAATTGGTCATTCTGAGACGCAGCTAGGATTCTGCTTTAGCATTTAAACATTGCAAATCTGGGTGGCGAAAGTGCCGATACGGGAACTTTTGCTCGTAGAACGGCCTTGGGTCTATGGTTTGTTCCATTTATCCGTGTGTATATCACCATAATCATGATTGAACTTCGTCAGGGCAAAATAAACAAATTTTTCTAAAAATAGATAGAAACAAAATGTTTTCGATAAAATTTGCATTCCGCGCACGTTTGTCGAAGAGGCAATGGGGAAAGAAGATCCCGGAATAGATTCCTCGTACAGAACAAGAAGTGTTGGTCGTCCTTGACTTCGATGGAGAGATGACATCAAAACAGTGGTGGCCAACATATGGATGGGACAGTGATCATTGGCGATCCTTGGAAGATGCCAGCAGTGGAGTTCCACAGGTTGACGATCTTACTGTGGTGGATTATGTGATTTAGCATTTAGCAGCGGTATAGTACTGTACAGTTGCCGGTAAACTTCATGAAATTCTTTGGCTAAGTGGGGGAATGCGCAGAAGACGAAATTTGGGTCTCGTTGGTAGAAAGGTAGATGCGCAAACGTCCCCCCACTACGCCGCAGAATTTCAAGATGTTTGCCGGCTACTGTATTGCTGCTCTGCTGTACTGCGGCATAACGTGGTTGCCATGCCATCAAAATTGCCAACCTAGCGGCACGTGAGTAGGGCCGATACTGAAGCCTTCGCTCGTAAAACGGTCCTAGGTAAGCGATGGGTTGCCACTCACTGTGGTGAAGTATAAAAAAAAACTAACCCATAAAAAACAAGTTTTTATTATACTTCCTTTCTCATTTCATAGTTAAAACTCTTACCCTACGCGTTTAGCTCGAGTCGGGCGACGCTACAAAATTGAGTAATAAAAAATTTCGAAAAATCCAAAATTGTACTATAATTATTAATTTTTTTTAACAAAAAATTGTTAGATTAATTTTATCGTCGCAGTGATTCTGCTTGCAAAGTTTCAGCTCGATTCGATCACAGGAAAAGGGTTAAAAATCGATCCAAAGTTTTTTCGTCAGATAAGCAAGCAGACGCTACGAGTTGAAAGAAAGAGAGTAATTAGAGTTTATATTACTTGTCAATTTTTATTCATGGCACTTCAAGGATGAATGATATTTATGCGAAAAAGAGACAAAGTTGTATGTTCGCTTCACGCTAGCACAGCATTGCCTCTATTGGCGTTGTGTAGGATTTTATTTAGTTTTAATATGATTTTTTATTTCATTAATACAGAGCAAAGATTAAATCAGCAATAATCGACAATACGTTAACCCCTCCCATTCTCTTCTGCCAGCATCCCTCACAATGGACCGTAATTTTTCACGAAATAAACGACTGGATTTTAATAATCGCGTCTGGACCGCTCGATCACTCAGCCAGAAGACTTTAATTAAAATCTAAAATCTAGATTGATCGCCCCTGCCACGACTGCGCTATGTGTGAATTTTAATACCAATTTCGCGATATTCAGCATTGAAATACTTCATTTTCTCTTTGAAATATTCTGTAATTATATTGCAAAGTCTGCCAGTAAGTACGTACGAAGATTGACAAATAGATTCATAGAATTTGACATATAAATTCTTCGCAGAATATGTATCACCATAATAATGTTATGGGGAAAGCCTATAAGGTCCCCATCTCATTCGCACTCTGAAGCTGCAAACAGTGCGTCTAGGGTATATATCGGATTTGTACTTACTTTTGGCAGCTCCTCTGGCTCAGGACTGCGGGAGCCGTTGCGGGTAGCTAACTTCTACGGAATGAAGCACTCTTGTGTCATATGTACAATTTACAAGGAGTTTATTCAAGATAGACAAAGGTAAGTTGGATGATGCTAATATATGGTTAGTTAAAGAGGTTGCTGTAAACGTGGACTCGATTGAGGTTAGTACATATCTGTTCGCGCGGGTCTAAATGTCGATCGTGTAACAATTCGAGAAGTCGCGACGCGTTACCCGGGTCTAGCGGTGTTGGCGGTCGAGCAGGCGGAACGGGAGTGGTGGTCTTGCCGCCCGCCGCCTGTAGGTCCGTTGGTCCCCCTGAACGCCAGATGCCGCCCGTGTGGTGGGATCCGCCACAATGTAAGGAAAAATCGTTAATAACTCCAGATTCAAATAAATTCTACTATAGGTCGACCACAATCGAAAGACCATTCCCTAGTTTTGTCCGGTAAGAAGAAAGCGGAGGAAAGTTGCCTGGCAAGCCCGTATTACAAGCCTTAATATGATATTCCAAATAAATATATTTTTTTTAGTTTAAAAAAGGTTACTTACTTACTAGAGAAACTTCTTTTGTGTTAATTTTTTGCATCGTAACAACACACATATTTTTTGCGCACATTCTTTTGAATGTGGTCTAGCTATAGGACTTAACAAAGATGCGAACCAATGCTCCGTCTTTTTTATGGGTTACAACAGCTAGTTAAATAATATCTTGGGTTGAATAATCTTTTATAAATTTTTTTATACGTTCACAAGTTTCCTCTTCTCTTTTTTCCATTTCAACCACCCTTTAATTTCGGCTCATTTATATTTGAACATAATTAATGTAAAATTTCTATATTTGAGAGGACTCGGTTTGATACTTAACCTGTTGATGTTTCTCAAGTGAGTAAGTAGCCTTTTTTAAAGGCTACTTACTTACTAGAGAAACTTCTTTTGTGTTCCTTTTTTGCATCGTAACAACACACATATTTTTTGCGCACATTCTTTTGAATGCGGTCTAGCTATAGATACTAACATATTGTCACGGTTCGTGATTGTTGGAGACAAATGGAAATACTGGAAATCAATTAACCACTTATCAATTGGTGATTAAGTCACTGAACACGAAGTAAACTTGACGCTATTGTTTAAATTACAATATTTCGCAATATATCACTCATATATGAACACTTTATTATCGCTGGGTACACTTTATTTATCACTCGTAGAATTTTAAATTCTCGCATATAGAAGTCACATTTATTTATTTCGCTCTTATTTATCGCTCCTAAATTCGCAACCGGGCACACCTGGTCGTGGTGTGGTCCCGGTATTTATACCCAAACGCTGGTTTTACGGAAAACTCGAGAAGATTCTTTTCCTTTCTGGTGTTTAGGAGAAGGTTCCCGTCGCTTCTAGGTTGTTCCAGGCGTTTCCCGAATATTGTAGATAACTCTTGATTGCTATAGGACGTTTTATAGCAAAAATAGCACACTATCCGAATCCCTTGTGCTCTGTGCTATTTTTTCTGCTTTCCCTTTTTATACAAAATATATATTTTATTTATATATTTTGATATTTTTGAAAATTTTTCGTATCAATAATAAAAAAAATTAGGATCTGAATCCCGGGCAATGTCAGCCCCTGGCCATTTACTCTATAAATCTTATCTTGAGTATCAATAATACAATTAATATTAATATATATAATAATAAGTAAATAATTAAATAACTGAAGCACATGTAACATTACCTTTCATAATAATGAATTCAAAGTGGTACTCTCAAAGATAATTGGCCATTTGAAAGGATCTTACCTTGATATTAATAAAATTCGAGACAGAAATGATTTTCTGAATGTTTTTTAATATAATCGGATAGTTTTAATATTTATCTGCATATAAAACAAAAGTAATAATTAAAAATAACACATAACTTGTAGGTAATTCAGTAAAATCGATGGCAGTCGCGGGGCAAGGCAAAATAATATTTTTATATCTGAGGCGATGATACCATAGGAACGAAATATATACACTCGGGCCTCGTATAACACGGTTATATGGTTCCACAAAAACCTCGTGCAATACAAATTCGTGTTATACAAGGTTTGAAGTTCATACAGTTTTTTTAATTAAAATAGAGATGCGAACACGGAATACGTGTCACATCAATATTCTTACTATTTTCAAACTAAGCTAAACGCTTGTTCTATGAAAATAGGACTAACTTGCTGGTCTGGAGTGAGGTTTGTCTTCTTTATTATTCTTTTTTTGTACAGTTCTCTCTTTTTTCCTCTTTTTTAATATGTTCATATTAAGTTTATTGATGTAAAAAGCCATATATAAATTAATAAATAAAATGTAGCATTCATTCATTATTGCTATCACTTTGAATAATTCTTAATTTTTACTCTTTTTCGACATCGGTTGTGAGTTTTCATCATCGGAGGAGGGCTCTGAATTTCTTGTGGTTTTAGCCTTAAAAAAATCGGTAATAAGCGGTTGTCTGCTTTTAGCGTATAAACCATTACGTATTTCCTCATAAGGTTCCAAAATCTGTTGTAATTCCCTCTTGAATTCCGAACTTCTTTCCATTATAGGATCCTTTTCAATATTTTTTTTTTTCTAATTTAATAGCCAATTCCAAGCCCTCGTTTATAGTTTTTAATGTGAAACATGTAGCTACCTCGCTGCAACTGCTTTCTGAGTCATTAATTGTGGTAGTTTCATTCAAAGTTTCGATTAATTGAAACGAAATTGACAAGTCTCAACATGCTGAGTGAGATCATCATGACTCATGGTATGTTCTGTTATGGACGCAATTTACAAATCAAGCATTATCTAATTCATTTATTTTTCTGAAACCGTGTTATAAAAAGCGTGTTGTACAAAAAAATATGCCAATTTATTCATCCGTGTTATATAAAACCGTGTTACACGAGACCGAAGTGTATTATGTTTTCAGGAGTTTTTCAGCACTCCAATTGCTACAAATTTAAAATACACTAAACACTTAAATAAAAATAATGTTCAAAGTTCACGTCCATTCATTAAAAATTAAACCAATATATTTAATTACACCAACAACATACATATAAACACCCACCCATAAGTCATGGCAACGGCGAATGTTGAGAGATTTATGTATGGTAATTTGTACAGGTCAATTTTTTACTCATGGCGTTGCTACAGTAAATATTTTTCTGCCACAATATGAAAGTGCATAGATTTGTTTAATCTTTGATTATTTTATTGATAGGGAATGAAATAATTTTAATAACATCTAAATAATAAAATAATAATAATGACCCTGTCAATGTCATTCATCGTCTGAAACTAGTGGGTGAAGGAAATAAATTTTGGTTTAAAGCGAACATTATATTTCAATTAAGGTCAATTAGGTAGTTAGTGAAAGTTTCAAAGCTATAGAGCTGTTGCACTGCCACCAGAAATTTTTTTCTGGTGGCAGTGCATCAGAGTACCTCCTCAGAGTATAGGAGGCTTTAAGAAATTGGAAAAAAAATGGACAGTCCTATATTAAATATTATTCCCTTTAAATCCAACTAATACTCATTATCCTTGTTTCACCTTTCCCCTTCTCTTCCCCTCTCCGGCGTTTTATCTCTTGTCTTTATGTCTCTTTCTTTTCCGTATATTTGTCTAACTTTTTCATTCTTATGTAATTTTATATTTTGTCTCTTTCTTATGTACTTGTACATTTTGTCTCTCTTTTTATCTGTGTAATTTATGTTTTGTCTCCCTCATTATGTTATATATGTGCACTTCTTTGTATTTATTGTTTAGTTCTTAATGGTGCCCATCAGAAGCTTAAGTAAAGCGAAACCGGTTGGTTTATTAACTATTAAATATTGGTTTTATACTAGTTAACGTGTTTACTTTATTTAAAAAAAATGTATTGGTACACACCATACCTGGAGTGCCATTTTCAAAAAATAGACCCGTGTTATTGGATAATCGTCAATAAGTTTACATCAAATTTTCACTTTGAATTGAGTTACGAAGAATATATCCAGGTACATAGTAAATTAGATGGATCAAGTAATAATACAATTTGTCAAACTGTCAAATTTTATTTTAATTTCCAATGTGTAATGTGTATACAAATTATATACGTATCATATATTAATAAGATTATTTGGGGCAGTTTTCGTCAATGGGTGGTCCTGCTATCCTATTAAAAATCCTATTAGTGGTCCACGGGATTTTAAATTATGAAATGAGTGGTCCGGCAGGTCCAGTTCGGCAACCGCTGGTATAGGGTGGCTAAAAAAAACTGGGGTAGGTTACGTCCAGGTTAACTGAAAAGCCCTTGAACCTCTGTATCCGAAATGGAAGGTTTTCTAAAGAATGTCGTGATGAAATAAATGACGAGCGCTCTGAGGATTAATGATTTTGAGATGGCAAAAAATGTTTCCATTTTTGTAGGCTGCAACTTTTCTCGCTCCAGAGCAACTTGAGCGTCGAACTGAAAACAGAAAAAAAAACTTTAGTATGTATGCACGTGACAAAAAGAAATTCTACTGATTAATACATTCGTTTCAGAACAACTCAAATCTTTTCAAGCATTTCGACGAGTATTTATGGTTTAACTGTTGTGTAGTGTATTGCACAAAGCAGTAAAAAAATATTATTGGGAAAATGCGTAGAATCTAACATTCATAAATAAATGTAATTTTGTATGTGTAGAGGGTATTGATATAGTCAACAATACTTAAGACTATTATCATCGTTTGGCAATGTTTAAAAAATTCAAAATTTTTTCTCATATCTTGTATCACATTTTTGTATGGAAAGATATTACATTAAAATTTATTCATCAGATTCTATATATTTTAAATAAAGATATCTTCTTTATATGAAATTGAATTGCTTAATCAATTCATAAATTACCAAATATAGGATGTTTTAAAAATGAAGAAAATTTATCCAATTTGTGGGCCTTATGTGATTGTTTGGACTTGTGACATGTTTTTTTTAATAATATTTGAAAGTAGACGATTATTTCAAATTTCTTAAAATTGTTGAAAATCTGTCACTTTGTTTATTTACATTTTGTGTTTAAAAAACATTTTATTTTTGTATGTTTTTTTTCAACCCTTTTCACACAATTGACATTTTATTATTTTTTTAAAATAAAAAAAAAACTCAGAATCTCGGTCGATATTTCTTATTTCAGCTATAAATATCTTAACAGGCAGCCGTTAAATTATGTAGATGGGTGACATTTTTTCAATATTTCTGACATCTTCTGTTAATAATTGAACTTTTCTTAAAGTAACATAAATGAAATATTAAAAATTTATGAAATTATGAAAAATTGTCTGCAAGCACAAAAGTCGGTTATTTTCATAAATTGATTTTAGAACATTCTCGAGTAATAATTTTGTATTAATATTATTTATTGTAACGAGCTCTGTTACACCCTATATATAATTGATTTTGAAGATAAATTCGGTCATTATTTTGGGAGCAACCTAATAATTAAAATAAATAAACTTTCATTGCTGATTATTGCTATTAATTTGTGGAACATTCTACTAATTTAATTATCAACTTAACAGACAATTGAAAATTGATGTAAATATTGACAAAATGTTAAAACATGGCATATTCTCAAATGCGACATAATGTATTTGCACCTGCTAATTTTTATGCATAAATGCCACGTCTTGGCACAACTCCAAAAAAATACAATTCTTTCCCGAAACGAAAAGATTGATGGAAAAAAATCCCAGGATTGTAAAGACAGAAATACAACGACCCAAATCTATCGACGACAAAAAAATATTTGGCTGCTCCCAGATCGACAGCTTAGAAGATTTAGCAGCATGTTTTTTTATAAATAAAAAACCATCAGCACCCTGGATTTCGACTTCAACGATACAAAATATTCTTAATAATAAGTTTTCCTAACTAGGAAAATTTCCTATCAATGACTGTGGTATAACTAATAAAATATTTTAACTCACATCCAATTCTTCTGGACTATCGTCTTCGTCATCCTCAGCTGTCACAGCTTGATTTTCTTCATTTTTGCCAATAGGGTTGTGCTTTTCGCTCTCAGGCATTGTTAATTATGTGGAAATAATAGCGTTAAATAATTTTACACTAAAACCAACAATGTTTCAACACATTCCACAGAATAGAACGATTTGAAACCTTGGAAACTTCAGAAACAAATAGACGCTAATAGAATCATTATATCCTCGATATCTTGACACACTTTAGTTTTCTGACGAATTGTCAAGAGCAGTTAGATCCACATCGTGAATCTTTAATGGCATGAAATACATACGCGATAATAACCTTTATTAAAAGACTATAAAGAAATACTTTTAGAATCACGACTTACACTACTACATAGTGTCGCATTAAAGAAAAGCTTCGCCTATAGCTTTTACCAAAAACGATCTTAATTCTTGTGAACATAAGGTCTGCAGTTGCTTATTGCGGAAAATATGTAATCTTGATTTAGCCGTTCTATTCTTCTCGCTGGAACGCTGCCAAGGTAATTGGTCGTGTTCATATTTTAAATTCTCTCAACAGATTTTCTCAGAACTATATCATTTTGCCGCCACCTCTCAGCGTGCTGATTTATCTTTTTTTGGTTGGCCACCATGAAAAAAGCTGCGAATATTAGAATTATGATGATTAATATAATATACGCCAACTTCAGATGAGATTAACTACTATCGGCCATCTATCGGTCAAGAGAGCTAATGCTGAATTTCAGCGTCAGTTATAATTTTTTTCCTGCATGATACAGAAAAAAATCTAGCTGTTATTAATAGCAAATTATTTTTTGTGACAAATGTACTTACCATTACGTCGATTTCTCGTAGGATTAGCAGGGGATTGAGCGCCACAATCTTCTGTTATAACACACAACTCTCTCATACATCTTCGCATGTAAGCTCATTAGCGAAAGGAAAAACTACATTTCAAAATCAAGACTACAACACACACACGTTCACCAGTTTGAAGACTACAAATTGTACACTACATTTGTAGTAAAAACTACGTGAAGTGAAGTGAAGTAATGAAGTAATTGTAGTATTAATGAAGTGGAGTAATGAAGTAGTTGTAGTTTTAATGAAGTGAAATAACTGTACTACAACATTGTAGTACTAGTGAAGTAATTATATTTTTTCCCAAATAAAAAATTTGGCGACTAAAAAAAAGAAAGATCGCCAGAAAAAATATATGAATATATCGAAATATTTCGGTAAAATAATATTTGGCGAGAAATGCCGATATTGTTTCCAAAGTAACATTTGGCGACCTAAAAAAAAAGGTCGCCAACCAGATTTCTGTCAATCGGAAAATTTTTCAAACCATGTTCTTCGTTCGGTCCCGAAAATTTTCAAACCATGGGGGGGTTGTTCCGATTTCCAAAAATTTATTCATCTATCTACATCAACTTCCCAAAAATTAAACAAAAAAAATGTACTATTTGAAGTATGTGCTCGTACTTTCGATAACTTTGAAGTGTGTGTAGTTTGTAGTGTACACTACACTTCAATAGGTGTGAGGTGAAGTGTACACTTCAATGTAATGTAGTACTACATTGTAGTAGTGAGTACAGAGCGGACCCATCACTAAAGCCCATCGATTGTTGAGGCTTCTAAAGATAAATTTTTTCATCTTCAGAAAATCTCAAGAAAAGAAAAAAAAAGTCGTAATGAGCATATCGATGAATACGAAGACTGAGGCGTCAGTTTTTAGCCAGTAATTTCGAAATCTATATTCCATT
Source organism: Agrypnia vestita (assembly GCA_016648135.1). Taxonomy (NCBI): domain Eukaryota; kingdom Metazoa; phylum Arthropoda; class Insecta; order Trichoptera; family Phryganeidae; genus Agrypnia; species Agrypnia vestita. The sequence goes on from JADDOH010004197.1 coordinate 118,369, forward strand.
TTTAAGTAAAAGTAAGTAAAAATTGGCTCATCATACAATATGGCTACAAATATTAAAATACGTAAGGAACAAGCGTATCACCACAACAAATAAAAATTGGTGACAATTGAACTTAAATAGCCAGCAACACTTAAAAATTGCGCTTAATTTTTAATCAGAACTCGAACCGTTGTCATGTATTCTTAAGGGGGGGGGGGTAAGGTTTTTAACTTTTTTTTTGCATTTTATTTTTAATTTTTTAAATGAATGTATATCATCGAAAGAATATTGTGTCAAAATTTCAAGTCAATCGGAGCAAAATTGACGAAATTATGAACATTTGATTTTCTATACCTGCTCGGGCAGCTAAGAGACGCGCTCACCTGATAACTACTGGACGTGCTATTGTATTGGAAGAGTTTTGCGTAGACAAGGACAAAAAGATGCTGATGATGAAAGCTCTTTGCTGTGTGAACATGGCATCGACGATTATGTGTAAGTATAAAATAAGTGTTTAGTTTTATTTTGAATTTTATAGTGTGCAAAACTTTAAAGCGTTTTCCCCACATCTCACGTTTTCAAAGTCGGTGTCCATCATAACTTCAAAACTACTGAACCGATCCTTTTGAAATTTTGAACACTATT